>OZ038459.1:12804089-12829055 GCA_964036195.1 Sphaerolaimus hirsutus
TGAAGAAACTGTTTTCTTAATATATACTAGGAACCCTCCATTGTTCGCTTGTGGCTTTCTTATCAGGGTCAGGTTGTACTCTGGTGTTTCCACCGTTTCCAACCGTGTTCTCACATTCGCTTCTCCTAGGATGACGACATCATAGCGGTCTCCTTTTAGCAGCTCTGAGATTTGCTCGTGCTTCCTCTGGGCTGATCGTACATTTTGGAAGAGAATTCTCAGTGTATTCCCCCAGCGAACCCCCCGCTTTGTCGTATCCCTGTGTTTCCCATTTGCTTCCCCTATTCTTACCTCAGGTTTTGTTTTTTTCAGTATCCCCGTGATTCTACTCACTTCCTGTTGTTTTTGTGTTCTGTTCCTAACTGAATGATTTGCACCTCCATCTTGTGGATTTTTAGTGCTATCATTAACATCCGTTGTGCTTGTGATGTATTTGGTTTTGGATTGGTGTGTCTCTTTGTGTCGTTTATTATACGGTTTTTTGTGTGTGGTTTTACCCAACCGTTCTTTGCGACATAGCACTGTCCTAAGCGCCCATAGCATTGTGAGACAGTTCCCCGTGCGCACAAACATATCACAAACTCCTAGAAACTGCCGCCTCACTGCTACCACCCATTTTCTGCCTACGTGACACAGCCTCTCCCGCACTCCGACTCCGCATCTGCACAAGGATAGCGTGTGTGTGTTACCGCGCACTAAGTATCCTAGGTTAAGCCTAGTGACTTTTGCCTGTTGATTGTCTGTTTGTGTATGGCAGCTAATCAGTGTTGAGGATACCCATATACACGTACCAGTTCCTGCTAGAAGAGCTAGCGCTGCGATTTGTCGTATGAGCGGCCTTGCCCGCCGCCCACGCCTCGATATCGCGAGAACTCTCCGCGTCCGTACGCACCTCGACCACGTGGCTGCCCGAACGCGCCGTGACATTCTGCGTAGCTGCGTTTCAAATACGGATTGTGTGCATATTCGCGCTACACCTGACCCGCCTATTTTTCGCCCGATGTGGCCCATAAGTAACCCACCCTTTTGCGACCAAAGGGCAAGGGCAGGATTCTTCCGGCCCACATCAAGCATTGATTTCAATCGTTGTTGGTTAGGCATCGCCATCATACCCTTATATATGGTTAATATGAAGAGTAAGAGCATGAGAAATGTTTTTTGTCAACAGTCCCCAAGTAGTAGAAAGCTGTTTGAGAAAGCACTTGATCCCAGTTGCAGTGTTGCCTCTAGGACATTTTTCCCGCATGCATTACTCAATATGTCCCTGAGCCTTTCATTCCCCTTACTCCGCGTACGCATTACTTGTAATCGTGCCAAATTCTCTGTGTTCCTACTCGACAAATTCCCAATGCTTTTGTACCCAAAAGAGCCCTCCAACCTGATCCAGTTTCGAACTCGCTCGTCCCTTACCCTTTGGGTCTCTTTGCGGTTCCTGGCCCTTTGATCTGCAGTGCGTCCTGCTCGCGACTGCTGGCGTGCCAACGTTTTGGCACTCTGCCAAAAGCACCGCCTCCTCTCCCTCGGACGGAGCACCTTCCAGCTTTTCTGTGTCGGCCTCCACTCGCTCTCCGGGTAATAGCTGTGCCTGGTCGCACCCAGAGTTGTAGCTTTTGTGGCTACTATCCATCCACTATCTGCGATTTGGGGCGTGTTTTCGCTGTTTCCCCTGATATCAACCCACTGCCGCGGTAGTGCCCAAAAAACTTGATGACCGACCTGGTGGCATGTTGCGCTTCCGACGTTTTCCTCGCCGCATGCCAAATTTCCGCTCGCCATGCCCGCGTGTTTCCTCCGTGAAACGTCACCAACGATGATTTCCATTTTTTCAAAGTTCCTCGCTTCTGTTGGCAGCATGCCCATCATTGGCATTGCGCCAAGCCCACTAGGCGTGACCAATATGTACACGCCTAGTATCGTGATTGTCAAGGCCGTGAATCTTTGCATCCTGGGATTTTGAGATTGAGTGGCACTCATTTCCTTTTGCGCCGTTTTAGTAGGCCGGGTATACATTCCCATTGCATCCATCATTTGAAAATTTCCAGTGAATCCGCGCGGTTCGGTCTGTTTGGGTTGTATTTAAAAACACCCTACGGACCTTACCGTTTGACCCGGACAAATCCGGGCCAAAATCGTTTCTTGAAAACACTGCTTGGCACTCTTCCAGGAACGATAAACCGTCCTGATTTAGAGCGCCAGGCTGTGTTCGGCCCTTCTGTTGTCCTCCGGAGACTTGTTTCTATGCAGCCCCTAGAATGGGGAGTGCACAGACCACAAGTCGGGCCTAATTCGACCGCATTTCGACGCAGTACCTCCTTGGGGGGAAACTCACCGTTTTTCGTTTTTTCGTTTTTTTTATCTTGTGAGTGAAATAATTATCAGTGATTGATGGTTATCACCACGTTTGTCAGGGTGTGAATTCTATGCGTGTGCACGCTCGCAAATCAAACCCACACCACGTCGATAAATAGGACACAAATTTTTTATCTGTTGTTTTTTAATCATCGGTCGCAACACATGTGCCGCACAGTGCTATTGTTAAGAGAGACTAAATATAGCGATATTGCAGTATAGCTATAAGTTATCAGCATTGTGTATTTTTAGCACATATTGTTTTGGCATTAATTATTCCATAATTATTGGCTTGGCTCGCTTTTTAGTTTGGCAAACGGTTTTTAGCTTTATTAAAGTGACCCTGTGAAAATTATAGCATGTTAATGTTATTCATCAATATAAAAATATCTTTCACTAGACAGCACAGCACACACGAGTTAGTAAATATATTAGTACACATGACTAAGAAGATATGAAAAATAGCAACAAACATTCACAATACATTCAATGTAAAATTCAAAGCATGATATGCAAATAACAAGTAAATTTGGGCATTTTTCTAGAAGTTAAATAAAAATTCTGAAAGTAAAATAAAATTTTGAAATTAACCATCGTAAATGCTACCACAACAAAATAAAGATGATTAAAAAACAACAGATTGTATCAGTTAACAATTTGTGTCCTATTTATTGACATGTTGTGGGTTTGATTTGCGCGCATGCACACACATAGAATTCACACCTTGACAAACATGGTGATAACGATCAATCACTGATAATTATTTCACACACACGAGATACGACTTGCGACCGCATGTGCATGACATGTTACTTTCACGCTTTGCATGTTACATTCACCTTTGGGCTGTGGCATGTTACTTTCACGCTTGACATGTTACTTTCACGCTTGACATGTTACTTTCACCTTTTGGCATGTCACTTTCCACAACATGTAATATTCCCATGATGGCATGTTAGATTACACAACATGTTAAAGTACGCAACATGTCAGAATGACCACACTCGTATGCAACTGTGTCTCTAGGCAGTGTTGCATCTGAGCAGCTATTTAGTGCAGCAGGGATGTGTAGACAACATTTTAGTGTGGGGCGAGAAGTGGCCATACCTTTCTGCAAACACAAAAACACTTGTTTCTCAAAAAGGAAATTGCTTGCCACCCTTGCCTGAAATTGGCTTTATGCAATTTTGGTTTAAATGTTTTGTGGTTGGTTTAGGGATGGCTTGCATTTTGTTTAAAAATGTTTTTAACCTGGGCATTAAAAAATGTTGTTTTTGTGTGGCAACATCGAAAAAGTAAACATGTGAGACTAAAGTTACATTTTTGTATATGTTGACTTGACTGTATTTGGAAGTTTTAAAGAACAACATTTATTGAAGTTTGCTTTTTAAATGGCATCGTTCAAACACTTTTTCCATCCCTAGTCCCGGGTAGCATTGACTTGCCTTGTGATCAATCATGCCCTGGGGTTTGACACGAATGTTTTGACCATATACAAATAGTACGCACATGCATCACTAATTGAATGTGGAAAGCATTTTGACTGATAGCTGTGTACTGTTTCATGCATCCATTCAGATGCGAAGCTGACATGACAACCCCTTTGTTGTCATTTACCCACACTCGATCTGAATATTACATTCATCACCGGGTAGGTATTTGAAAAGTGTGTGAAACTTTGACATTATTTGAGTTAGCAATTTCATCCCAAAGATTTCTG
Organism: Sphaerolaimus hirsutus; assembly: GCA_964036195.1. NCBI lineage: Eukaryota > Metazoa > Nematoda > Chromadorea > Monhysterida > Sphaerolaimidae > Sphaerolaimus > Sphaerolaimus hirsutus. Next base: position 12,808,159 of record OZ038459.1, read on the forward strand.
GAAATCATTCTAAAATTGATGCTGCCATTATGTAAAAATAAACTGCTATGACAGGGGTGCCATGAATACCTAAATGTCACCAGATTCTGTGAATTTACATGTTTGTATTTCACTGTTGGCAACACATGATTGCTTTATTTTGTGCACAAATACCATGCCAGAGGGTTGAATTACAGAGTCAACATGTAAATGTCAATTAGGTATTTACTTCTGAATTTTCGGTTTGAACTGAAATGCAAGTCAAATGCAAAAGGCTCTTAAATATATACCTTTCCTAGTGTAAAATTATGTCCAAATCTTATTATTATTCAAATTTTTTAAAGCAACAGCTAGCTGTCTTTCAGTCTTTTTATCAAAAACCAATCTAATATACTGTGAAATCTACCATTTAAATTAAATATAATGTGAACAGGGAACCAAAAATTGTGTTGTTTCATAATTTTGCTCATAGTAATTTGTCAGTTGATGATAAAATATAGTTATAATACATTCTGTGTACTGTATTAACTCCAGCCAGTATACAATTGTGATTGTCTGTATCGTAGCATACTAAATATTTGAGCTATCATCTTTAATAATTTTTATTGATTCATTAACAACAACATCACCATTTCTGATCATTTAAGTGCTCAACCATCAAAATCGGTAGAGAATTCATGTTAATTTATATGCAGTTCCAATAGTGCGGAAACTAAAAAACTACCCAATAAAAACTTAAGAACCTAGGTAAAAAATGTATTCACATACCGTATTTCCTCGAATTACCCCCCGGAGGTCAAATTTTTCAGATTGAAAATTTTTGAGAGAAAAACGTGAAACATGCAACAATAACCACCATTTATATGTTTTTACAGCCTTGTATAAGGATGTAGGTAGATGGTATAAACGATGTTCTAACGTAACACAGTAAGGCGCTACGCACACTGAAGCCGAAATATTCGGCATACGCACGTTTTTGACAAATGCCGAATTAAATGCTGAATAGAAAAAAACTTGCTGAACTCAAATCGTCCGTACTCTTGAAAATTAGGCGGTTTGTCAATTCAGCATGTATTTCAGCATTCAAAAGATGCGTACACTTTTTCATGCGGAAACCATTCGGCAAAATCAGATGAAATGTTGAATGCTGATAACGCTCAAATTCATCCGAATTCGTCCGAATATCGTGCGCACGTTTTCAAAATTCAATATGGCAGCCCCTAAAATGCCGAATTTAAAACGTCCAAACGTCAATTTTTCAATTCGGATTCGGCAGATGAAAACGTGCGTATGCCGAATATTTCGGCTTCAGTGTGCGTAGCGCCTAAGTGTTTTGAACGTCTATTATGCATTTCCCGGACCACAAATTCATAGTGGCCATTTTGAGGGGGGGGGGGTATTTCGAGGAAATACGGTATGCAAATATTTATTTAACTTTTGAAACGAGCGTGAGTCATTCTACCCAATAAACAAACCAGAGTTGGGCAAAACTTTTCTACCTGCTTTTGCTTGATCCAGACCGCTATATATAAGAGTCTATTGACTTATTTAAGTGTGTAACAATGTCCTAACGTAACAATTCATTGTTTTTAACGTGTGTTTTGCATTGCCCGAATCACAAACCGCAGATTTGTTGTGTACTTTCTCTGTACACTCAATTTGGGGGGGGGTATTTCGAGAGGGTGGGTAATTATTTCATAGTGTCCATTTTGAGGGGGGGGTATTTCGAGGAAATACGGTAGGTACACACAGAATGCATGTGTAATCCCGGTGGGATTCCATGCTTCATTAAGTGAAAGTCCCACAGCTACAAGTCACATAGCCCTCACATGTGGTGACATTTGAACGTATACTCGGCGGACATCACACTTAGTATGAAAACCTACCATAACCCATCTGAATAATGAACCAAAAATTATACACTTTTTTCATCATAATGTTTCGTTTTTACAATGGAATAATAAATTACGATATTTTTAACAAGATTTTATTCATTAAATTATGGTAGGTTTCCAGACTAAGTGTGCTGTCCGCCGAGTATCATCACGTACCCAACTGTCTGAATTGTCACTTCCTACAGTCACTATCACTTTCTGTTCTGCAATTGTGCTCAGCCGTACAACGGTGTTGCAAACAATACTGTGACATGTTGTTGTAGTGTGTGCAGATTCAGTTTAAAAAATATACTACCTACCTACCGTATTTCCTCGAAATACCCCCCGGGGGTGATCGTTTGAGAGTGAGAATTTTGAGAGGGGGGGGGGGTATTTCGAGGGGGGGCTTATTATTTCGCCAGAGATTTTTTGAACTCCCACTACTAATTTGTTGTTTGTAACGTACGCAGACGTAGAAAAATACAGCAATAAGCACCATGTATAAGAGCCTATAGATTTATTCAAGTGTGTAGATGGTACAAACACGGTTCTGACGTAACACGGTCATTGTTTTTCACGTATGTTCTGCATTGCCCGGATCACAAACCGCAGCTTCATTATTTCATTGTGTCCATTTTGAGGGGGGTATTTCGAGAACGTACGGTATGCTGATTCAGTCAATATTTTTATACTTATTCGGCGCAGGATTCGGCATCTGGATAATCTTTACATTCCAGGTGGGAATGTAATGTTGTTTTGTGACCATTCAATGTCAATAGCAGATTTTATTATTGGGATCTGTGCCCACTCAGCCTAGTGACGGTTCATCACGTGACCACTCAAAACATGACCATTTCGTTTGTGATGATTTGAAAACACTTCCTTGAGGTAATTAATGCATGAAAAAGCACATTTTTTCAAGAAGCACCATTCCATGTTCATGGTTACATGTAATGAGTTTGTCTGCGTGGTGCTTAGGTACCGTATTTCCTCGAAATACCCCCAGGGGGTTTATTTTTTCAGAGTGAGAATTTTGAGGGGGGGGGGGTATTATTTCGCCAGAAATTTTCGTAAAAATCGTAGTAAAGTATGGGCTTTTTCATACCCAGAACTGGTAATAAACGTCACCAAACGGGACGTATTAGAACATACAAACGTAGATAGCTATACAAACTACTCTAAGTAACTCTATGTATGCTGCGATGAGATTTGACCCCAATAAATACATCATGTACATTGTATACATGATGTATATCATTCAAGAGGGGGGTATTTCGAGGGGGGTTTTTTTTTCCTCAGCTCAAAAACACCTGGGGGTATTTCGAGAGGGGGTTAATCCAAGGGGGGGGGTATTTCGAGGAAATACGGTATATATTTCCCGCAATTCAATAACTGTGTTTTGATAAACCACCCGTTGCTGGCATTTTGTCATAAGCGAAAGTTTAGGAGGAGTAATTTGATTGATGGGCTTTCTCCATCTCCATAAATAAGGTCCAACAATTGTGGATAATTATTTGGTTCTGTCTGTTTTGGTAACGGCGTAACTAAAAAATGTATTATTCATTTCAGCTCAATGTGATTTGGTCCCATTGACGAGGATGAAAAACTGGGTTCTTCATTCCCCTGTAACCCTTGCGCCAAAAGTCTATCTTTATTTTCTGCTTGTTTTTTAAGGTGAAATATTTAAACCTCAACAGAATCCCCAAACTTCATGAAAGAAATAATGTTCTATCTTGGTAAAAAAATAGGTAAAGATCCATGTGTGCCCATTTGCAACATGCAACAACTCTATCTACCCTAGGCTGCACTGAGCTCATAGAACTGAGTCAGGGATTGATTCCGCCAGAGTTGCGAAAGCGTATTTACGCTTACCTGAAATACCCGGGTAAATGGGTATTTATACTTACGCTTACGCTTACGCTTTCATAAAATACCCGTACGCTTTATTACGCTTTCCTGGCCGAAATACACGGGTACTAAAAGCGTAAAAAAGTTTTTCACATGGTCTGGTTTTATGCTTTTGTGAAAAGTATAAAACTAAAAAAAGTGAACGAAACTGCATACAAAAAAAAGACTGCATGTGTGCAGTAATGGACTGGAAATAACGACACATGTACAAATTGTGTCGCAATATGAATGTCTCTTTTATGCTGTGTCGTCGGGCAAAATATTTAGATGGCTTTAGATGGCAATGGCTTCAGAATCGAAAATTTGTGGCCGAAAATGCACGACGTCAGAGTTTGAAAATGAAGATGACATAAGTGTATCTTACGTTTACGCTATTATAAGAAATGCGGTAAGTATTTATGAGAATTAGGTAAAAATACATCGAAAAAATCGACAGCACAAAGTCTGAGTTCGGAAATGAAGATTAATAAACTGTCGCTGTCGATTAAGTGCCATCAACGTCTAAGGGCAGACTACCAAGTGGACATCCAAAAAATGTTGCTGAAAGCTTGATTTTGAACGAATTCACTGAGCAAAAACTCCCTGGAAAATTTTTACGCTTACGCTTTATTTTACGCTTTCCTAGGTACAGAGTTGTTTAAATACCGGTATTTTTGGAAAGCGTAAGCGTAAGCGTAAATACACTTTCCAAATTTTGAGTATGGATACTAAAAGCGTAAGGTATTTTCAAAATACCTAGGAAAGCGTAAAAAAACGCGTAAGCGTAAAAATTTTCTAGAAAGTGCTGCTGCTGTTGAGCATGGGGAAACACCCTAGCTCTCACTGTTAGACGACTTTACATATCATTTCCATTCATTTTTTCACATCATTTCATCAACACGATCACCACATAACAACACAACTTCATCTAACTGGGACCCACTGTATTACCTTGAATTATCCAGCCCCCTTGAATTAGCCCCCTCAAAATTGGCTCGGGAAATAATAAAACCCCCTCGAATAACCCCTCCTCGAATTAACCCCCCTAAAATTTTGCTGGCGAAATAATAAACCCCCACAGGGTTTTTTCGAGGTACCTAATACGGTAAGTGCTGTTGACGGAATCCATCGTCGCCCAAAAAACTCCTAGTCTGATGCCACGATATTGCAGGCGACAGAATTTTAGCACAATTTGTACATGTGCCACCATTTTCAGTGTGTTTATGCACACACGCAGTAATTTTTTTGGTACGCATTGTCGTTCATATTGTTTTTTTTGTAGTTTCACGCTTTTTGAAAACCGTAAAACTGGGCCATGTGAAAAGTTTTTTACGCTTTTAGTACCCGGGTAATTCGGCCGGGAAAGCGTAATAAAGCGTACAGGTATTTTATGAAAGCGTAAGCGTAAGCGTAAGTATAAATACCCATTTACCCGGGTATTTCGGGTAAGCGTAAATACGCTTTCGCAACTCTGCCTAGGTATTTAAAAAATACCTTACGCTTTTAGTATCCACACTCAAAATTTGGAAAGTGTATTTACGCTTACGCTTACGCTTTCCAAAAATACCGGTATTTTAACAACTCTGGATTCCGCAAGTGGAGATATAAAAAAAACGATTTTAGAAGTGATAAGTGGAATAATTTTTTTCTCATTTTACTTCCTATTCACTTCTCACTCCCAAAAACATTATTTGATTCCCCACTTGCGGATTTGGCACCTGCGGTACTGCAAAAACAATGATCAGTAATAGTTGTAACAGAATGATATGTCGACCAAATTCCAACCACAATCCATCATGAATTTATGAAGACAAAACCCATATGATGCTGTTAGCCGACAATTTGTATACTCGGCTGACATCACACTTAGTATGGTAACCTACCGTAACCCCTACCAAATCTGAATAATGAACCAAAAATTATGTTGTTTTTTATCATAATATTTCGTTTTTACCATGGAATAGTCTAAGGTGTCAAATTTCCGTTTTCCGTTTCCATTTTCCGCAGCCAATTTTTTTCCGTTTTGCGTTCCGTTTTCTGGCTGCTGAATTTTTTTCGAGTTTCCGTTTTTCCGTTGAGTTTTTGAGTTGAGCTGAGTTTCCATTTTTCCGGCTCATTATTCTTTTCCGGCTAAATTTTCAGTTTTTTTCACTTTTTTTCCGTTTTCTGGCTCAATTTCCAGTTTTTCCGCCTTTTTTTCCATTTTCTGCCTCAATTTTCTTTTTTTCTGCATCATTTTACCTTTCTCTGGCTCAACTTTCTGTTTTCTGTTCCAGCCAAACTGGTAAACTTTCATGCAGATTGTCAATTATGTAAAAAAAATTTCTGTTTCCAGCAAAATTTCAGCAAATTTTATCCGTTTTCTGGCAAAATTTCAGCAAATTTTTCCATTTCCATGGAAATTTCATGTTTTCGTTTCCATTTTTCTGGCCGCTTTTTCCGGTTTCCGGCCACTGAAAAATTTTTTCTGTTTCCGTTTTCCGCCACGTGCAATTTTTTTCCATTTTCCGGCCTCTGAAATTATTTTTCCTTTTCCGTTTCTGTTTCTGTTTTTTTGACACCCTATGGAATTGATACCATGGTACCTAATTGATTACAAAATTGCTCACAATATTTTATACATTTAATTATGGTAGGATTCTGCGCATACTTTACGGTCTGCCGAGAATACTAATGAATACCGTATATACTCGAAAAAACCCCACGGAATAATTTTTTCATCAGACTTTTTTACGGGGAAACTATTCGAGGGTGGGGGGAATTATTATTTCGTCAAAAAATTTAACCACGTTTCTATGAACTGATTTCATGAAATATGCTTTATTTACTAAATGACATGTAATTTTTGTTCAAATTGCATGCAAAAACTTAATCATATGCCTAAAGGGGGAGGGGGGGTATTTTTTCCTCACACGTCTGAGAGGGAATTATTCGAGTATATACGGTACATCGCATGCGGTACTTGCTTGCTGCATTTGGTGTTTTTCATTTCCATCGAATGATTAGGTACTTTTCATGCATTGCAGTCTGCAGATCATTTCGTTGTTTTTGTTATTCTGATTACACCCTGAGGAGAGCCTTGTTCAAATGGAAAAGTTTTCCTCGTTCAGATGAGTTGGTATCAAAAGTGGCTTATTCCATGGCGATGAATAGAAAAAATGGTAGATTTAGGTAAAATACTTGTGCATTTTAATGGTGCTGTGATGGTTTTTTTAATTGTTTTTGAAGCCTCTACTAAAAGATCTTATGCAAGCTAGTATTTTACCTACATAATTATGTAGGTAAAATAAGTAAAATAATTATTATATTTACGCGTAGCTGTTCTGTAGCCATGCGGGGCCCATGGTGTCAGAAACGTATCTTGCCTCATGCAGACATCAAAATATTGTGCGAATACTTGTTTCAACTCTAGCCTGTAGTAACTCTAACCTCAGTGGGTTTAGAATTTGCATCCTGTAGTCCGTTTCAAATGGGTTATTGCAACACAATAAGGCACTTCTTGAATACGGTATCCAAACTTGTTCAATATGGCCCAAGATGGCGATTTCAAAATTCTCTCCACATACATAGGTTGGGGTGGGGGGGCAGGTTGGGGTACACAGGCGATAGTAGCCAAAAAAATTACCACTGAGGCCTCGGGGTTAGTTGATAGCTGGCCAATTTTGAGGCTCCCCCCCCCCCCCCCCCAGCCTAGTGGGATTTTTATTGACTGATCGGGATTCACGGTATTCTAAACTTTCGCACATAGTATAAACATAGCACTTTCGCTTTTCGCACTTTCGCACATTATTTTTTTAATAACAGACATTCTTATGTACTTGGTCCGGCTGAAAAGTCCCCGGGCAGTGCTTGCCATTCGCGCTAGGGGTAAGCTACGGTCATAAAATTTTCACAGGTTAAGATATCAGGTGTTTTGAGTTTTTACCTAAAATTTTACCTCTCTAGCTCCACCCACTGCGGAACTGTGGGGGTTACAATTTCGGTCGTTTTGTACTGATGTACAAATGGTGCTCTAGCCCAATGCTGCTTTAAGTTGTGATCATGAAACTTTGGCTATTGTGAGCCACCAGTGTTGGCAATGTGTCAGCACTAAATACTAACATTAGCTATGGTATCATAAGCCTAGTCCATATTGTCATTACTGTCACTACTCTCACTACCAAATTCATCATCCTGCCTCTCCGGTTGGTTAATACAGGTCAATACAGGATGCATTTTGCATGATCACTGCTGTTGAACACAGGTAATGTGTTCACTATAGATTAGTAATGAAACATAGGGAAATTTTATCCACATGATTCATTTACTGCACATTTCAAAACAACATTAAAATCACTGCAATTCAACATGATTTTTGATGATCACCAAAAACATCCGTCACAGTTCCCACGTTTCTTGCACATTACCCTGATCTGCATATTAATTTTACCTTAATAGCAATGATGTTGATGAAAGTGTTGAATAGTATCAGAACATTGCCAACACTGGTGGCTTACACTAGCCAAAGTTTCATGATCACAACTTAAAGCAGCATTGAGCTAGAGCACCATTTGTACATCAGTACAAAATGACTGAAATTGTAACGCCCACAGTTCCGCAGTGGGTGGAGCTAGAGAGGTAAAATTTTAGGTGAAAACTCAAAACACCTGATATCTTAACCTGTTACAATTTTATGACCATAGCCTACCCCTAGCGCGAATGGCGAGCACTGCCCGGGGACTTTTCAGCCGGACCAAGTACATCAATATTTTCAATCCTAGAATGATAGCACAGTAGTTCACATTTTATTAGTAGATAAATATTCATCAGAAATGGTATTGTTTACTGAAATTGCTATATTTCAACGTTGGCGTCTGTAGGCACTTGACGCCCTTATGACGTACACCGGAATGGCTCCATTATTATAGCGCTTGTTTATATTTTTCTGACGCGTTGTCAGCAGCAGTAGCGATACGCTGACCATGAAACTCCTTCAAAATGCGCACTGCGATTTTCATTCACTGAATATTAATTTTGTTTGAGTGGATAGGTGTTTATGCTTTTTCATTTCTCCCTTCGTTCACCTCATAAATATTTAATGACCTCTAGTGATGGAAAAGCGCCTAAAAAATGGCGCCATTCAAAAAATTGGCGCCGGGCGCCAGAGAAAATGGCGCCATGGCGTCATCTGAAAAAATGGCGCCGGGCGCCAAAGGGCGCCAGAGACAATTGCGCAAGGCGCCAAAATGGCGCCGCAATAAAATACACTATGTCAGCCTGTATAACATCACAGAATCGTTTATAGATGAGCAACGTGTTATACCATTTTTCTGATGATGAAAAGCAACAGAACTCGTGTTAAATACCTATCGTGAATATATATGCCATTTCTCCTGGAAATACAGCTACGTGTTTATTATTTTGTGAACAAATTTTGTGGGGGTTAATTCAAGGGGGGTTTTCGAGAGAGGGTCTATAATTTCGCCAAAATATTTATGAAATTATATTTTATCTATTCTGCAGCATACTCAGACAGTCAGACGTAGAAAAATGTACACAACAACAAAGATGCGTAAGTTCTTATAGACATAATGTATTTGCTTAATTCCTCCCCTTGCATTATTCCCCCTGTTAGATGACTGAGGAAAAAATAATGCATTCCCTTGAATAATTCCACCCTTAGGCATAATATCAATTTGTTATGTCCAATTTGAATTAAAATAGCATGTTATTTTGTTGATAAATTATATTTCATGAAATCAGTTAATAAACACATGCTTGAATAATTTGACAAAATAATAATGAACCCCTTGAATAATTTCTCTCATTGAATAGATCCCACCGCGAAAAAGTCTGAAAATTATTCGAGCAAATACAGTGTACAGGTCCCGTATTTCCCCAAAATACCCCCTCGAAATACCCTAGGTCTGAGCGAGCCTATGTAAAATAACCCCCGCCCTTGAAATACCCTATCCCTCGAATGCCCCCCCCCAATTTGCGGAAAAATATACGGCCTGGGGTCCTTCGAGAAAATACGGTATGTAGGTAGACCACCACCCTGATATATAAACTAACTAATATAACTGCCGTGTTTCGTCGAATATACCCCCTCAAAATACCCCAAAATCTGAGTACGATGGGGAAATCATAAATCACCTGAGGCTGAGGAAATACAGTACATTGTAAAAAGGTAATCAATGATTTCAGGGCTGGAAAAAAGGTGATTGACTTTTTTTCAATTGTAGCAATGTGGTATAATACAAAACAGCCAACATGAACCCATAGTTGCAATGCTAACAAAAAGTTAGAAATGTAAATGTGTAAAATACCACCTAAATGATATTATTCATCAGATAGGCACTTAAATATAAAAAAATATAACCTTTCATCGTGACATCTTGGCGCTATTTCTGGCGCCATCCAAAACAATGGCGCCGGGCGCCAAATTGGCGCCACGAAAAATGGCGCCAGGTGCCAAGGGCGCCATAGCGCCATTCGAAATAATGGCGCCAGGCGCCAGATAGCGCCACAGAAAAGGGCGCCAAGCGCCAATGGCGCCAGCGCCATGGCGCCATTCCATCACTAGTATTTCTCCGTGTAAACCGCCCGGGTGTTATAATGAGTGCCGCCAGGCACACATTCAAACTGTTCAAATCTGGCAGACATTTCATTACTGTCTAGCATCATTTTTAAGATTTTTGCGAAGGTTTTAGAAACCAATGATAGCGCCCCGGGGGCGCTATAAAGCTGTGTAACGCCCCGGTCGTTGTGCACGGGGGGGGCGGTTTACACGGAGACGTACGGTAATCACCCCATAACCAATTTATTGATTCATTCACTGTAATTTATTCTGATGCAGGTTTCTTCACATTTTTTGGATTTTTTTTCATCTACAGATTTATTTTCATTTAGGTGGACCATTCATTTTTTATACAATTTTAATTATAAAATAGAATTTAAAAAATCATACTATCGTGGAGGTGATTGCTGGAATGTAGCCTCTTTAAAAATGTATTGGATAAGAAGAACTTCCGCGTCAGTAGCTGCACCCGTCAAACCCACACTTTTACCTAGGTAGATTAATTACCTATTTACATATGTATTTGCAGTGGTTACCATAGTTGTGAAAAGTTCAGAACTTTCTTTAAGTATACGTAAACGTTGAGTATTTCAAATTAACTTGCCAGCTGAAAAGAGAAAACAAGAGGTCAAATTTTTCACCTAGGAAGACATAAAAGAAACGAGAGAGACAATTCTTTATCATTTACGAAAACGTAAACGTGATAAGTTTTGTTCGTGAAAAGCCTGGAAAGGAAATACATTTTCTGTACTCGGATAACTACAAGAAGTACCTATAGGTAAATATATAAATCGAGAACAACCACTTTTTAAGCAGGAAACATTCACATAAATACCTATCCACTCAATATCCGAGTATACGTATACTTTAGGAGTATAAGTTAATACGTTTTAGAACTATGGTACACTCGGCAGACCGCAAAGTATGCGCTGAAAATCACTTATGTCAAGAACACGCGAGAAGGATACCTGTGTACGCACTTGCGCAAAAAATAAATATTTTTATTGATACTGTTTATACTCGAATAACCCCCCGGGGAATTATTTTTTCGTCGGACATTGAGGCGGGAATTATTCAAGGGGGGATTTATTATTTCGTCAAAAAATTGAAGCATGTTTCTATGAACTGATTACATGAAATACGCTTTACTTACAAAAAAACATGTAATTTTTGTTCGAATTGGATGCAAAGGGGGATATTCCTAAAGGGGGAATCATTCGAGGGGGAATTATTCGAGGGGGGACTTATTCGAGGGGCAATTATTCAAGGTGGGGAATTATTCGCGTATATGTGGTATATAATTTTATAGGTATAAAAAAAATACCATCGTATGTTTTATGCCTGACATCATTTCTTTTTTTGAACCAATTTTGATTTTATTTATGATGACATCATTCAGTTTTCTCTGAGCCCAAGTAATTCCCGATTTCGATTTGATGTCGTTTTATGTTGCCACCCGTGGCCGCACATGAAAACGTTCATTTAGAAAGTCGGATCACGTGTCACATGGTGACGTTTTGAACGTAAAATAATCTATTACGAACGGTCCTCCTTCTTAACTCGTTTGCCATGGCAACCTCGACCTGTCCGCGGTGAGGTTCGCCTGGCACGTTGCCACTTGAAGTCCAGCTGCCACTCGCGCTGCTTCAAGTGTCCTCTCATGGGTCCTGAGAGAAGACTGCCTCTCTCGCTCTGTCTCAGGCCCACTACATGGTAATAGGAGGAAAATAGGAAATATGGTTGATTAAATGGAGTGTATTGGTGATATTAAGTAGTGTCTTATTTTACCTCCTTTTCTTCTTCTTCCAAATATGCAATCGTCGTTTGCTCAGCGCTTTTTAACGAGCAGTCGAACCCGGGTCGTGGGGTTTTAGAGTGTTTTGTCTTCCGTGTTACTGGCAATGTTGTTTGCCGCGTTCCTTTTTAGAATTTTATTTCTTAATTCTTACTCCACCGTTCTGTTATAGGTATGCAAATGTTGCAGCGTCATTCAAAACTCACCTATAAAGCCGGAATTACAGCTCAGCGGCGTTTGACGTGAAATGATGACGTCGTAAAATTGATTTTATCAAAATAGACAAACGTACAGCATTGAAATTTCAGAATTAGATAGTTCTAGTAATTGTGTGTAATGTCCCAAAAAAATTTTAATCAAATAATCATTATTTAAGTAGTTATTAATTTAACGTCAAAATTTGACGTGAAATGTTGACGTAGAATGTGTAAATTTTGACGTAAAATTAATAACTTATTAAATAATAATTTTTTTCTTATTTTTTTTGGACATTACACACAATTACTAGAACTATCAAATTCTGAAATTTCAACGCTTTACCTATGTCTATGTTGATGTAATCAATTTTACGACGTCATCATTTCACGTCAAACGCCGCTGAGCTGTAATTCCGGCTTTAAGACCGCGCAATAGGGGTAGCCGATGGATGTACAATGTTACTTTGTGTTATTTATTGCATTTGACTCTAGAGGTCCGAGCCGAGTAAAACATATTTGATTTGATTTGATCATGCTAGAGTGTTCCATTCAGAAAAATGCTTAGCTGTAAAAATAGGCTAATAGGCTCATAGGCTTATAGGCTCAAAAAATCTTTGCTTGAATGAGCCCGTTAGCTTAATTAAACCATAATTAAGAAGTTCCCTGCGAAACATCTGAGCTCTGAGGACCTGCTACAGCACATAAAACCAAGTTTTATCACATGATGCACATCTGATAAAACAACAACTGATGTGAAAATGGCACTTACTAATTACCTCGAACTAACTGGACTATAAATAAAACCATATTAACGCAATCAAATCGACACTTTCAAATTGGGAAACACAGTGAGAGTGAGAGAGATGGATTCAACCGGGCATGCGAATACATCCGCAAGTGCAAATGCAGGTGCCACTCCCAGACCCTGTAAAATGCCCGATAAAATGTCTAATGTCATGCAAAGTGTCTAGTCGTGTAAAATGTCCTGTAAAATGACAAACGTCATTTTACAGGACATTTTACATGAGTTTCAACACTGCGTGACATTTCACATTCTACAGGGCATTTTACAGCGTCTGGGAGTGTCCCCCGATTTGAAGTGCGTGCCTGAAGCGGACACTGCCCGCCTGACTGCAGACGAAATCCGCATAGCGTATCTGTCCGTTTTGGTGCTGGCCGGCCTGGTGGTGAACATGTCCGCTTTTGAACACCTCAGGTCTCTTCTGTGATTCAATGTATACTCGGCGGATTGCAAAGTATGCGTAGAATCCTACCATAACTTAATGAATAAAATCTTGTGGTTATTTTTGTAATTAATTAATCCATAGTAAAATAAAAACGAAATACGGATGAAGAACTGTTTAATTTTTGGTTCATTTTTCAGATGGGTTCAGGTAGGTTTCCATGTGTGATGTCCGCCGAGTATACCTAGGTACTCTTTTGAATCAGCATTCCTGTACATATCTACCGTCGTTGTTCTATACCTAAAGTCGGCAGACGTATCGCCCTACAAACATTTGCGTCAGTCTCTCCAGTGGAGAGTGCATGACGTTTTTTTTGCGTCGCAATATTTTAACGATTGGTATGGATCGGGTCACGTATGAGAACTTGACCCTCATCCCAGTTACCAGTTGCGTATTATACGAATGAGAGTGAAATCTCAAAGTTAGCTGAAAATCGTTAAAATTTGACCCACTTTGCCAATTTCCACCTTCAGTATCGCTATTTTCATTTATGTACATGGTTTTATAGCTAGTGTTAGCCTGTTTTATTAATATTTTTAGCGGATTTTGAAATTTTGGCCAGCTGCCAATTTCTCTTCTGTTGGAACGGACGGAGCCAACAAACAAAAAATAAAATAAAAACAAAAACGGTAAAACGGTAGTTTTAAACTGTCAAATTCTTTCGCTTTCAACGAGCAACGTTGAAAATGTAGATAACTAGGGCGTGGCACGCACGCACGCGGCGAAACGTCCATTTTTTTAAAATATGATTTTCTTTTTTCAATTCCTCGCGTCCGCGTGGGACACAAGTTTTGTTGTTCGCTCTATTCACGAGCGAATTCTAACTCTCCGATTTTGTAGGGTGAAATGTCCGCCGACTTTACCTAGGTATATACTTGCAATATTCCTACAGGTTTATAATTTCATTAGCAAATTTGCAGGGGGTTTACTATTTCTGTATGGTTGCGGGGGTCCGTCACGATTTTTATAAAGGTCCACGCACAGTTTAAGTGCATAAATATGCTCAGATGTGAAAAACTTTCAATAATACTATGCGTACTTACTTTGTATAAATTACCTAAATAGGTATTTGTATTCACTTAATCAAGCACTTCTGGGTGTCACTCGCAAACAGTAACATGCCTGTACAAAGTTAAATATCATACAAAATGTCAGAAGGTATGTCTAATTGTCTTATTTGTTTACTGTTAATTTGACATTTTTGATGACATCTTACATGACTTTTGACACTTTCCACATTAGATTTATAATTTACAAGGCATTTTACAGAGTCTGGGGCGGCTACATAAATACATCTGCTACTGATAGCTGAAAATATTGAAACTAACAATAACTATTTAACGTTTAATATAATTTCATAGGGGGATATTTAGAGGGGGGGTACTTTTTTCCCATGCAAGCTTGCGGGTTTTTTTCGAGGTGTTTCGGTATGTGGAAAGAAATTGTTCATCACTTACGTTGGCTATCATATTTACCTAGTGCATAAATATTGCCCAGACACGTGTTCCTAATCATAACCACACCCACACTCCCAGGCAGAATCGACCTCGAGTGCTGGCGCAGGGCACCAGGGGCCAGTTGCACTTCCTGCAGACGCACCTCAACATCAGCGACCTGCTCATACTCACCGTGTACGGGTGCAGCGAGGTGCGTTCAATACATTTTGAGTGCCTGTTCCGGCGGTGTTAAAATATAGTGATGTGAAGACACCGGGAAATATAGCAACGCACCGCACCGCACCGGCACCTATGCCATTCCTAAGAAAGGGCACCTGGCACCTTGGGCACCGCACAGGTATCGGTGTTATTCAATGGCACCGGCACGGTATCTCTGCAAATTGCAATGGCACCGCACCGGCACCGGCACCGGTGCTGGTGCCCACCAACCCCAGGGCACCGGTGCCCCGGTGCCTTTACATAACCAAATACAGCCAGACACACGACCTTTACACGGATGCTTCCAGGTGCTCTGGCTGATGACCTACTCGTTCCGCTCGTGGGACATCGTGTGCCGCACGATGCACTTCGGCCGCGCATTCGCCTTCTACCTGAGTTCGAACATGATCGTGTGCGTGGCTTTGAATCGGGTGTGCGCCTTGCGACCGGCGCGCGGCCCTATTGCTGCAATGAGAAGGACTAGGAGAAGCGTTTACGTGGGGTATGTGAGCGCGGCAGTTTGCAGCTTGCCCCAGTTGTACGTGTGGATGCTGGTGCAGGTGGGTGGCTGGTTGAATTTGAGAGAGTTTTGAAAGTTCCATGGAATGATACCATGCTGATAGAGTATTCTCCAGCATCTTAGAATCGAGTAACTTTGTGGCTTATATATTTACCAGGAGCAGGTGTACATTGGGTTTTTCCTAGCCAAGCCACAATTAACTACATTCACTTTTATTTTTATTAAATTCATTGTGTTTTCTTACAAATTATTACCGTCTTTGCTTGAATAATCCCCCTGGGGGATTATTATTCCGTCAGACATTTTTGAGGGGGGAACTATTCGAGGGAGGAATTATTCAAGGGGGAATAATTATTTCATCAAAATTTTCCATCAACTCATTTCACGAAATATGTCTTATAAACACAACAACATGCCAAATTAGATATGACAAATTAATCTAATCTTTAAAGGGGGGATTATTCGAGGGGGAATTAATTTTTCCGCACTCGTCTTACAGGGGGGGGGGATTATTCGAGGGGGGAATTATTCAAGGGGGAACTATTCAAGCAAATACGGTAAATCATTTGGCACCTTTCTCAACACTTGGCTCTGGGGATGGCCAGCGCTTTTTTCCATCCTTACTTGGCACAGTCCACATTGACCCCAACGGTTCATCCCAAAGCATAATATCCCGTCCCCACGCAGGCAAACATCTGCGGCGCTGGCAAGGGTGTGTTCCGCCAGTGCGTGACAATATGGGATGTGGTACATCACCAAGCTGGTGACATTGCTGACCCCGTGCTCAAGGACAGTTTAGTGGCCAGGGCCATTCTAGAGTCCAATGTGTACAATGGATTGCATTTGATCATTGTGTTTTGGATACCATTGGGTGAGCGGCTGATTTGAAGGGGTTTTCTTTCGGGAATGAGCTTTTAAAGTTTCTGGGGACGCGCCAAAATGAATTGAACTAAGGTTTGGTGCTAAAGTAAACCCGATTCTCAAGTAAACCGGTGCTCAAGTACGGGGGCTGTTCTGAGGCACCGGGTCTACATGGGCACACCACCGGGAATTGCTACTTGAGCACCGGGTTTACTTGAGCACCAGCACCGGGCCGATGAATCGCACCCTCAATTACTGAACTGGTCTACATTTCCCGTGTACACATACTTATATGCTCTCCAATCAAAAAAATTTGATCATGAACACCTTCGGAGCCAGGTTGTGGGGACCGTCGGGTATAGTTGTGGGAGAGGGGTTTAGAGTATATCCCCCAAATTTTGGAATTTATACCTCCCCCACAACTGGAGATATTTTGTTCAGCACATTTTCCAGTGGTAAATAGGTCTCAAATCAGATTTGGGAGATGTTTACGGCCGATTTTATGATCGACGGTGTTTGCATCACTTTGAAAATAGAGACATGGAAAAATTACAAAACATAAATATTAGTATATGTATATCGACATGGAGGAATCGATGATAGAATATAAAATACCGCCCGACTGAACCCAACTAAGAAGCCACAGCCTTGAGTAAGACCGATCAGCGAGCCATGCAACACGCAGCGCTGGTGGCCATGTGCTACTCGCACGTGCTGCAGACCGCCTACACCGTGTCCCGCCTGCAGTCGGGCGTGCTCAACGCCGCCGCTTACACGTGCGTGGTTTTTCTTGAGCTTTTACAGTTTACATCCGACATAGGTACCGTATTTTCTAGAAATACCGCCCTCGAAATACCCCCCTCAAAATGGACAGTATGAACTTATAAACCCCCTCGAAATACCCCCCCCCCCAAATTTAGTGTATGGAGAACGTAAATGACAAAGGCTGCGGTTTGTCATCCGGGCAATGCAGAACATACGTTAAAAACAATGACTCTGTTATGTGAGAACAGTGGTTATACGTCTACACACTTTTACAAGTCTTTAGAGTCTTATAAATGGCGATTTTTGTTTTCAGACGACAATTTAGTACTGGGATTTCAAAAAATTTCTCGCGAAATAATAACCCCCCCTCGAAATAGCCCCTCTCGTTTAACCCACCCGGCCCTCAAAATTCTCACTCTGAAAAAATAAACCCAATGGGGGTATTTCGAGGAAATGCGGTACTTGTGTGTTGTGCTGACGACCCGACGCGATACTTATGCACGCACTTTCAAAAACAAATTTTTCAAATTCAAAAACAAAACAGCGGAGTCGCGCACTAGGAACGCATGTTTTGTGCCCGAAACTTTTTTGGAACAAAAATAGATTTTATTAATGATGACGTCATGATGCAGTGCTTCGTTCAGAAAATATTTATGTTTAGCATCTGGTCCGCAGAGTATACATTATTAACGCACGCCACAAAACTGTCTAGGCAATTAAATTGAAGCAAAAATAGCATGCCACCCCACATACATTGTAAATTGCACATTTTTAATGATTTCCAATTCACGGAATACACAGCCCCGTGTGCTCACAGGTATTTAATAAGCGTGCAAATGACAACAGCGTAAGCCAATCAAACAAGCTACAGGGCCACTACAATCTAACGCTGTTGCGCATGAAATGAGTGGGTCCATCTAGCTAATAAACGCGAAACGAATATTAACAGATAAAACATAAAAATATGTACCGATTAGTCCCGAGCCTATAATTACCTGAGTTAAAAATGTTTCGAGTAAATAATTGATGTCGCAATTATTTGGGGAAATTTACATGACTCGACACTTCAGAAATGTAAAAAGAGCCAAACCTATAAATACCCTAGCGCAAAGCGCCAAAAGCCCTTTTCTGACCCCCACCACCAAGCGCCAGTGGCGCCAAAGACGCCAAAACGTGCCGTTAAACATCCACCTAAAAATAGTCCCCACACCAAAACTGTCACCCCCCCCCCCCAGCAGTGAACTGCAAGTGCCGCTGGCGAACGGGCACGAGGCTAGCTCGCCGGGCGGCAGCTGCATCAAGGTGACCCGCTTCACGAACGAACCGCCGACCACGCACACTTTGCGTCAGCCGGCCAACACGTGCGCGCAGAAAAGCGCCCACAATGCGGGTGAGAAGGGGTTGAGTTCGCATATTGTTTAGTGAGTAGTGAAGGGTAGTGATGAAAAAAGCGCCAGCATATTGGTGCTAAGCGCCATGGCGTTTTTCCGACCACAAGCGCCAAGCGCCAATGCATTTGGTTTATCTACCCTATTTATGATTATTTACCCAACGCCAATGGGTCGGGTAAAAATGGCGCCACAGCAAAAGCGTCATGGCGCTTTGACATCACCAGTGAAGAGTCCTGTTACGATTCTCTTCGGACTTACTATTCACAGATTGTATAGATAAATTTGATAGCAATACCAGGCACTCGTCAGTGTACGGAGTGGTAACGTATTTGTGGCCATTTTTTACGTAACTTATTCCGTGAAGATGTGCATTCGGAAAGCAATTCGGGCTATTCCGGTGACAAACTATCCTATTTACAGCTTGTATTTACGTACTTAAGTAGGTAAATACTTAATTAATGCGCTCGAGCACGCGGCACAATTAGAAACGTAACCCCCCCCCCCCAGCCTGCAGCAACGAGCCCGCACCCAGCGACCAAGCCGACGGGCAGCGACGAGCTCGGCACCAGCGGCAGCAACAACGCAGTCGACTGCACAGCGCGCTGCGCACGGCTGTCAAGCTGACCGCCTGCTACATCGTGTGCTACCTGCCCTACAACGTGATGCAGACTCTCAAACTGCTCGCTGGTTGGGAAGAGATTGGGGGGGGGGGTGGACACGATGTAGTGATGGGGTGGCGCCAGTTGAGGGCGCCAAACTGTGTAGCGCCATGGCGAATTTTCAATTACCATGGCGAATTACCCCCGCGAGGATCAAAATCCTGGAGACCCCTTGGTATATACTTCAGGTGGCAGTCCCGCACCCTGTAAAGTGTAATGTGTAAAATGTCATACAAATTTGTCAAATGTGGCTAAAACATCAAAAGTTCGATGATAAAATCTTTCTGTTTATTTTAGTTGATACTTTACAGGGTGCAAGATTACACCAGTGATATGTGCGGTCAGTAGACTAGGTATAGGTATATATTCGTTCAAGAGTAGTTCGTTTGTTGAACCTTGTTCGAATGTTTTGCGTTAAGAAAATCAGTTTGTCAGTCTCAAATTGAAATCCAACCACATAACTCGCCACCATTTCATATACCCCCCCCCCCCCCCCCCCTCCCAACAGGCGAATCGTGGTACGCCGAGCACATGCAAGGCTGGGACGCTCTGAATTCATTGCTAGTGTGCAACGCTCTGCTCAATCCATTTTTGTACGGGGTATTCACGGGGCATGCCAAAACTATCGTGGGAACCCCTTATACTTTGTGATTGATTTCGGGGCGGTATTTGGTGGGGGTATTCTAATACCACAGCCATTGTGTACCCCACTTATCAGTCACAAAAAGCTTTCATGCCGTCAAACATTTTGATTTTCGCGGTTATATCTGGGTGAAACTCCGCAAATGGACGAGTAAGTCTTTGGTTTTTTAAGTTTTACAAGTTTTAAGTCACAAGTTTCAAGTGAAGTTACACATAGTAGATTAACATTAAAAAAGAAAAACGCCCAAATCGATTACCGTATTTCCTCGAAATACCCCCCGGGGGGTGATTGTTTCATAGTGGTCCCGAGAGGGGGGGGGGGGTTAAACGAGGGGGGGGGTATTTCGAGGGGGGGGGGGTTATTGTTTCACAAGAAAATTTTTGAAAACCAAGTACGAAATTGTCGTCTGAAACGTACGCAGACGTCGAAAAATGCAACAAAAACTGCCATTTATAAGGTTCTGTAGACTAATATTAGTATGTAGATGGTATGTACACTGTTCTAACGTGACACCGACATTGTTTTAACGTGTGTTCTGCAGTACACCGAACACAAACTACAGTTATTGTCATGTACGTTTCCTTTACACTCAATTTGGGGGGGGGGGTATTTCGAGGGGGGGGTGATTGTTTCATAGTGGTCCGGAGAGGGGGGGGGGGGGGTCAAACGAGGGGGGGGGGGGGGTATTTCAAGGGGGGGGGTATTTCGAGGAAATACGGTAGTTTGCAAAAAGCCCACCCATCCCGTATTGGACTCAATCGTATTGGAATATAAGGAGCCTAACGATAAAGCCGCCCACACAGCAATGGCAGAATATTATCCTCTATTCTAGGACAACTTTTTATCTGTCATTGACCGTGGAAGAAAA
>OZ038459.1:12829255-12944845 GCA_964036195.1 Sphaerolaimus hirsutus
CGAAATTCTAAACGTCATTTATTTTATGTAAGGCTCAATAATAAGACGTCAGCATATCACAGTGAAAATCATGATCTCAAAAACTAGTGTAATTTGTAAATATATTTATATACAAAAATGAGAGTAACTTCATGCATACTTAACTGCACAACACCGAAATGAAAGCAACAACTCGCTATGCATAGCAAATGTAAGGTAATAAATTCCGCTGATGTCAAGTGTTCAGGACAGCCTTCTCGCCAGATTCCGTATCAAACGAGTCCTGAAATATTGGGGGTGGTATACCGTTTTAAATAATTAATTGTGGCAACGCACGCTACGGTACTACACGACTGCAATTTGGAAAACTCGTAAATCTGTTTTGAACACATCTGAGTTTACTGGGATGAATTATTTTTGATCGCCGTCACAGTAACTAATTGACAGACTCCTCATTCTTGTAAACTCGAATGTTTTCAAAGCATATTTATATGTCTCCCAGAATTCGTTTGTGTACTAATGTGCCCAGCGCCAAGTATAATACAGTTGCAAAAATCAGGAAATGCGAAATTTACAGAACGACACACCTGCATTTTTTGTTTCAGTAGCGTCTTGAAGTCATCACCGCTAAGTTGTGCGGTGCTATCAGATAAAGCTGTTTCAATTTCTCTGTAAACCTTTGTCAGTACTCGTCTTGCCTGAAAATTTTTTTGGGAAAAAGATACAGAACGCAAAGCGTCCATGCTTTTCATTTAAACGTAAAATCAACCTTTTTATCAGCTGCATGTTGAATGCGCAAATCCGACTCAGCTGTACTGTTTGTGGGGGCGTTAAGTTTGAGTCTTTCTCCAATAGACGTCATTTCAGTTTCCTGCGCGAGGGACCGTCGCAACTTGAAATGACCATAATTTATCTCAGAAATCTATTGAAGTTACCAGAACAGGAATAGCCAGTGCCAGATCTCGCAACTTTATCTCAAGTTGTGATACGGCGTCGGCAACCTGCGCAGAACTTTAGTTACAATATTTCCTCGAAATACCCCCATGTTTGAGCGTGCTTAGGTAAAAAATACCCAGCCCCCCCTGGCTTGAATGAGTTGCATAATGTATGCAATGTATTCACATGTATTGATAGGGCCCAATTTGCATCGCAGCTACACATAGCCTAGTTTGTGAAGAATGTACATTGATAGTCCTTACCAGGGGTATCTTGAATTTTGATCTTACGAGTGGTTGGATAGATAGCAAATCGCTCCTCCGGAGGGATAGATAGCTAAAAAAAAATTTTTTTGGGGGGGGGGGTTGTGGTGGTTCGATATATAGGCTTTTTCGGGGCATATAAGGAAGAAAGGGAGAAAAATCGCTAAAAGTAGGTGTCAAATAGCTCAAAATGGGTATACAAGAGCATATAGTACTTCAAATAGCTGAAAATAGGCAGTTAGACGCATGAACTAGTGATTTCGGAGGTGAAAATCTATATACCTATAGGTATGAATTTCAGTAGTCATGTTTGTTCACAGTTATGGGCATATGAAGACCTATTCTTTTCCACGATCCTTTACGAAAATTCCTGGCGAAATAATACCCCACTCGAATTACCCCCTGAAATTTAGCACTCAAAAAAAACCCCGGGCCCAGGGGTATGTAGAGGAAATATTTACAGTAATTGAAGTAAGAAATCATCTAAAAACCCCGTAATTACTTTTGAAATCTCGGTACGCAGATTTTTCTCGGTCTCATGTAAACAAGAATCAAAATGACTCTGTATAGACGATATCACAGGTGTCAAATCGATTTGCAAGCTGTGGTGTATTTGAGGAGATTGGTGCGTTACCGCGGTGTCCGTCAGAGCATTTTGAACATTCGCTGAACCTGTAGGAAATAGCATTTGACTGTATAACATAAATTCTCTAATACAGACAAAATGATCACCTGCATCAGTTGCATTTTCATCACATCCCCCAGAATCTTTGACATTGAAATTCGATTCCACTTGATACTGGGCAGGTTCTACAATCGCACTCTGATCCCGCACCGCGGTGCAATTACTTTCTGGCTCAGCTGAAGGGATCATGACTGCTCGGGGAGTAAACGGGTTTTTACATCATTATTTCAAAGTGTTTTGAAAAAATGCATGTGCAGAGTTACCAGAACGGCCGATCTTAGCCATACGCTCCTTCAATCCAACAGATGATCCTAGTGGCTTTTTCCCTGTGTCACCGTCATTTTCTGGAGCCATTGTTGCCATTGATTCCTGACAATCAAGGTGGTCCTTTGCGGTAGTTTCACTGCGGAAATGGATGAGTTGTAAAAGTTCACTTTTATTCAACAAATTTAAACCACGCACCAACCTCACTCCCTGCTCATCGAGGTGATTATCCACGTGCAACTTTTGTCTCTTAAACCTAAGCACTTTTGCTTGCAGCACCACAGGCACATCAGCGAGGACACCGGCCACGGTTGAGTGTCGCCTGGCCGCCAGCACGCGTGTGGCGCTCGAGTGCAAGCCCAGTAGGCGTTGCTTCCAGTCCTATATTTGTTTTGATGCAATAAGTGCTGGATCATGGATATTAGTTCTGAGGATGAGTACCTGGGGGATTGGATCATCTGCAGAGCCAGACGCCATGTCGACGCGCACTTGGCTCGGTTCCAACGAAGGCTGAGTTTTAAAAATATTGAAAATTTGAATTATATCTAAATGTTTAAATAAATACATGAAAATTCTATTTGAATAGAAAAGCGAACTAACAGCGAGAGTGGCGTCATCATTGACACCGAATTCATGTAACTCAAATTCAACTTTGTCATTTTTTCCAACTACAGATGCCCCAGCTGGCTGATTAGTCGGCGGGATGTCGAATGAACCACATACGGGAATATTATATAGAGTAGATAATGCACATAGCTGAAATATAACGCTAAATGGATTTCTTGCTGAAAACATCAGCCAATATTGTGACATTTTTCAAACCGACACACTGTACCAGCTTCACTACGATTTCAGCACTGTTGAATGTGAGCTTCCATTCTTTCTTAGCATCATCAGTTAGCACCAATTGTTTGTCGTTTATAATCAAAAATGTAGAACTAGAACCAAAACTCTTGTCGTGAGTGAAGTTCGATTTCGACAGTGACCGTTTATTCGCGTCATAGAGCAATACCGTAACCTGTGAGAATGACTGTTTTTGGGTATGAAAAATGAAAATATGTCGAATATCAAAAATTCCAAACCTCCTCAATGGCTGTGAGAAGAACAGCCAAACCAATGGTGCCAACTTCTACCTCGGCAGCATCCGCACTTTGTCTGCAGCAAAAAAAAGTTTGAAAAATAGTGATTTCAAAAATGCAAATTACATTCGCTTGTCTATTTCTTTTGGCAGATTATTATCGTATAAAAACCATGTTTTTTTTATTGTCATCGTATATTATTATCATCAAGATATCTCAGGTTCCAGGCTTATGGGTATGTTTGCATAAGAGCGAGTATACATAGCTCAAAGATAAATCTCCGAGCACTCCAACAAAACCCCAAACCCTATGTTTAGATGGCTAAGATAGTAAACCCAACCTGCAACTTCCCCTGACAACAGCTGCGAACATGGAACGCCCTGACTTTGTCGACGCCGCACCTGCCCGACTTGAACTTTTCTCTGTCGAATCAGTACACTTCTCTTGCACTGTTTGTTTCGGCGCGGCGTAACACAGCGATCCCCCGCCAATGTCGCCACCGCCAACGTGTGCAGCGGCGCCGCCGAATAGTGACGCTAGTCTGAGGAGTTCGTGAGAGGTTTATGTATCCGACTGACAAATAATTGTAGTTCCTTGTTTGCGTCACGTTTGTCAGGGTGTTAGATCGCTCTATATGGCTAATTGGCCCCCACATATTTGAAAAAAACATCATTACACTAGCATTGGCACAGTGCCAAAAAACAACGCTCGCCACTAGACACTCAAAGTCAATACCTGCTCGATCCACTGCTGGGTATTTCAATGGCCGCTTCTAAATCATCATCTGAAGCCAATGTATCAGCCTCATCAGCTGGCAAAATGGCAGACATGATGGAATGAAACCAGAGCGATGTCTTGCTTTTTGTTGGAATAAATTGCGAAATTGATAAGTTTAGGATATTTCTGATTATAAAAAGAGTGATCAAAAGATATTTATCCTATTTTAACCGCAATCATTATACTCCTTTATGCAAACTTGAGTTGTGTCAATGCGGCAATAGTGTTTTTGCTGCCCAGTAATTTGTAAGGATGAATGCGTGCCTGCTCCAATACCAAAATGATTGCGGCCATGCCCACGTTACCCATATTATAGTTTATATTGCGTGCTTGCACTTTGTCGCTGCAACGTTTGTTCCGATATACTGCGTCGTTAAAGATTTCTATCTGTCTACGAATTCTTTTGAGTATTTATCTCTTTTGGAAACGGATTAATTGTGAGCAAGTCGAGTGAATTTTGTGCATGTATCCAAAACTATTCTTTCATCGAAATTGTAAAAAGTCCATTTTCACTCCGCTGTTATCAATGGAAAATCTTCTAGCCCATAGGGAATTGCTGCCGTCAGAAAATGGAGAAGACACTGAAGACGTTCCGAAATTCATTATTGAAACATGTCCTTTCATCGAGGTCTGATTTCATGCTTAAAATCAACGCAAACACACATTTGGCACTGTGCCAACATATCAAACCTAAATTTCAGGTACGCGAGTGGGACGCCGTAGGCCAACAGGGCCAACTCGCCGCGGCCAGATCTCGCCAAATCCGCAGCCAATGGCGAGTGAAGGACCGGACCAAGACGTTCCACGTGGCGCTGGTGCTGTGTCTTAATTTGGGGGTCGACCCGCCCGACGTGCACAAGCCGGACAATTGCGCGCGCACCGAGTGCTGGGTGGACACGAAACAGTGCCGCAAGGCAGGGGGTGCGTGGGGGTCGATGTGTCATTTTGCGTGTGAGAGTCATTTTGTGCGTCAAGTTCTAAACATTTTGCATTGAAATGTGATTGAATAAATGCCGCGTCCTGGTTTAGTGTTTGCAATATTTTCGCCGAAAACCTGCCCAATTTACATTAGCGTATTCGGTGAGCCGCGGCGGCTATCATTAAAGATTATTGCTGCGGCACGTTGAAAGGTAGAACATGTTTATGTTTTCTACCGTGTACCGCAAAATTGGCGATCGTACCGTTTGCCACCATAATGATGGCCATAATCTGTTAGCATGGCGTTTTTACAAACTTAGTTCAAAAATAGGACATTGATGACGTCTTATGATGCTCAAAAATCCACACAAAAGATGATCCGCGGTTATCAAATTCTTTCCCACAGGCGCCGTGAACGCGGGAAACGCGCGTTTGCGCGATAAAATTGGCGAAGAATTAACGCGGCAATATCAAAGGTGGCAGCCGCGCGCCCGCTACAGATTATGCCTGGATCCAGTGGCAGAGACAATTAAAAAAACTTGCAGCACACTGCGCAAGGCTGCCAAAGAGGAACGCGTTTTGTTTCATTACAATGGACACGGTGTGCCGAAACCCACGGAGAATGGAGAAATTTGGGTGTGTTTTTTAAAGTAATTGAGGGCATGTTTTTCTTTGTGTGGCTTTGTTTTTGTGTAGCTCGTATTATTTTTTCTGGGGTAATTGGAAATTGCAAAACAATTGTGTCATGCCCGCCCCCTCCCACCGATTTTGGTGCGATTTAGCATTTTTCGAATGATCAAATATAGAGAAATAACACACTGCGGCTTAACACTCCAGTGCAGGAACATAATTTTCAACACCTGTGTGTGCAGGTATTGAAAAAACAGCGCAAGTATTTCTTTCAGTTATACACCCAAGAAACTCCGGGTTGCAAAATTATCCGTTCCATCCTCACTTGCAGGTATTCAACAAGGAATACACCCAATACATTCCACTCTCGATTTATGATTTACAAGCGTACATGGGGGCACCGTCCGTTTACGTGTGGGATTGCAATTGCGCTGGTTTGGTGGTCGATTCATTTCTCCGTTTTGCCGATGACCAAATGAAGGAATGGATGCACAATTTTGAAACGCAACATGTGTCAGTGCGGAGTTTTTTTGGACCCTGTGCTTTTACTCATGTAAACATATCACGCATGTAGGCCCGTCACGCATGTTATTTCATCCATCACGCATGTAGACCCGAGACCAGAGTTAAAATACCGGTATTTTTGCAAAGCGTAAGCGTAAATACACTTTCCAAATTTTGAGTATGGATACTAAAGCGTAAGGTATTTTTAAAATACCTAGGAAAGCATAAAAAAAGCGTAAGCGTAAAAACTTACGACTTGATGCTGTCGACGGTGAAAACATCGTCGTCGGAATCCATTATCGCCCCCAAAATTTTTTAATCTGAAGCTACGATATCGCTACGTGACACAATTTTCACTAGATATACAAATTTCGACACAATTTGTACATTACCACCATAGTTGTTAAAACGTATTTACGTTTACTCGATAAATACGTATACTCGCGTACTACGTAAATACGTTTACGTTTCCTCCAGAAAAAAATACCGGTACTCACATACTCGCGTACTTTTTTAAAGTACGCGAGTACAGAAAACGTATTTTAAGGTGACAGAAAATGTCGTTTTGCCAGGCAGAAACATAGGACATTTTCCAAAAAAATACTTACCAGGAGAGAAAAACACACATCTTTGGTGTATTAAAGAGTAAAAATAAAAAAACACCAATTTT
Source organism: Sphaerolaimus hirsutus (assembly GCA_964036195.1). Classification (NCBI taxonomy): domain Eukaryota; kingdom Metazoa; phylum Nematoda; class Chromadorea; order Monhysterida; family Sphaerolaimidae; genus Sphaerolaimus; species Sphaerolaimus hirsutus. Next base: position 12,835,961 of record OZ038459.1, read on the forward strand.
TACGTTATTTTTGTGAGAAAAATACCCACTTTTACATTTTCTGTGAAAAAAAAAAAAATTTTTACGTTTTCCCTGGAAAAAATACTCATTTTTACGTTTTCACTTGAAAAAAGTCTTTTACACCTTTTACGCAGCGTAAAAGTAAAAATAAAATACTTTACGTTTTCTGTACTCATGTGTGAGTAATATAAAAGTACTTTACGTTTACGTATACTTTCAAAAAAGTTCAGTACTTTTAACAACTCTACCACTATTTTCTGTGTGTTACTGCATCCACGCAGTATTTTTTGGTACACGTTCTCGTTCTTGTTCTCGTTCACGTTCTCGTTCACGTTCTCGTTCTCGTTCTCGTTCTTGCATCCATTTTCTTTTTTGTAGTTTTACGCTTTTTCAAAAGTATAAAACTGGGCCATGTGAAATGTTTTTTTACGCTTTTAGTATCCGGGTAATTTGGCCAGGAAAGCGTAATAAAGCGTACGGGTATTTTACGAAAGTTTGAGCGTAAGTATAAATACCCATTTACCCGGGTATTTCGGGTAAGCGTAACTCTCGCAACGCTTTCGCAACTCTGCCCGTGACGCAGGTGCGTATCCAGGGTGGGGGTGCAGCGCCCCCCCGTACCCGGGGTGAGACCTGATACATTCCGGGAAATGCTTCTTTTTCTGTAATTTTTCTAGGTATGCAGAAAATTTTTGCGCGCAAGCTGTTCATAGACAACGGTTCCTGGCGCCAGTGCCAACACCAATGACGCTTACGAATGGCGTCATTCCGTTACTGTATACGTAAAATTTTAGGGGGGGGGGGGTACTACATGCGTGAGGGGCCTACATGCGCCCTGAGTCGGTCTTTTCTGGGGATCTATCATTTATATTATCTCAGAATTCGCGCCCAAGCGTCTGGCGTCGCGCAGTTGAATAATTGTAAAACCAGACCCGCTGCCGGATCAGTTACTGTGAAGGACTACCAGACTTTGTGTGACTTGGCGTGCCAATATAAACTTGCCAAGCCGTATAATTTTTCCAGTCGATTGTTTTAATTGAAATTATTCCACTTTTGGTTTGCTTAGAAATTTTGATTTTTTCTCTGTGCAGGTTGCATTCACTTAGCGGCTTGTCAATCTGGGGAATTATTGCCAACTGCGCCAGAAATTCCCGCCGATTTGTTCACAAGCTGCCTCACATCGCCCATTAAAACTGCATTTCTGTTTTATTTAATAAAAAATAATTTGACTGAAAAAATTCCAGTGGATGTTATTGATAGATTACCTGGAGTATTTACTGACAGGTTATATTTATTGTTTCATTTATTGTTTATTTATTTCATTGTTTATGTTAAGCTGATACTTGTGATAAAAGTGTGATGCTTTTGTGTTGTTTAGTTGACATTCTGTTGACACGAATTTTCGATATCAAGTGAGTGTGGGCCCAAAGATACAAGCGCTTCTGATTCTGAAATCTTTTACAACATCGCAGGCGAACGATTATCGGTGAAATCACATGGATTTTCACGGCAGTAACTGACACAATTGCGTGGAATGCTTTGCCAAAACACCTGTTTCAAAAATTGTTCAGACAGGTTTGCCAAATTTTATCGGATACTTTTTCTAATTTTCAACATGGTATTAAGAATGCTGTATTAATAGTGGGGTCAACTAAAATATCTTTTGACGCACTGCATACAGAAAATTGGGGTTCCTCGTAGGGTTCAAAGGGGATCCCGATCCCGGATCCCGTGAAATTCCGGGATTTACCAGTCCCGATCCCGAAACCCCAATCCCGATCCCGAAATCCAAAAATACCAATCCCGATCCCGAAAATTTTCAAATCCCGAGAAACTCCCAAGTCCGGGATCCCAATCCCGGAAAGATTAGTGGAAATTATAAAAAGTGAAATAATGACGTTTTTGCATGCAGAAAAGTGGATGCAAACCCCCAGTGTCAATTTTATGCCACTTTTCTGGCATCCAACAGTGTTTTGAGACCTTTATGAACAACTGTGAAAGCCAGAAAAATGGCCAAAATCTCTATCCCTAGAACCCAATCCCGATCCCGTGACCCCAATCCCGGCCAATCCCGATCCCGAAATCTCAAAAAAACAATCCCGATCCCAAAACCCCGATCCCAATCCCGAAATCTCAAAAAGTGAATCCTGATCCCAAAAAGTCAATCCCGTTTGAACCATAGTTCCGCGTTCGAACGATTTTCAAGTTATGAACTCGTAACTGGAACCCAAAAAGAAATCGGAACTGAAATCGTTCGAACCAGGGTAGGGTTCAAACGGGATCCCGATCCCGGATCCCGTGAAATTCCGGGATTTAGCAGTCCCGATCCCGATCCCGAAACCCCAATCCCGATCCCGATCCCGAAATCCAAAAATACCAATCCCGATCCCGAAAATTTTCAAATCCCGAGAAACTCCCAAGTCCGGGATCCCGATCCCGGAAAGATTAGTGGAAATTATAAAAAGTGAAATAATGACGTTTTTGCATGCAGAAAAGTGGATGCAAACCCCCAGTGTCAATTTTATGCCACTTTTCTGGCATCCAACAGTGTTTTGAGACCTTTATGAACAACTGTGAAAGCCAGAAAAATGGCCAAAATCTCTATCCCTAGAACCCAATCCCAATCCCGTGACCCCAATCCCGGCCAATCCCGATCCCGAAATCTCAAAAAAACAATCCCGATCCCAAAACCCCGATCCCAATCCCGAAATCTCAAAAAGTGAATCCCGATCCCAAAAAGTCAATCCCGTTTGAACCATAGTTCCGCGTTCGAACGATTTTCAAGTTATGAACTCGTAACTGGAACCCAAAAAGAAATCGGAACTGAAATCGTTCGAACCAGGGTAGGGTTCAAACGGGATCCCGATCCCGGATTAGGGTTCAAACGGGATCCCGATCCCGATCCCGGATCCCGTGAAATTCCGGGATTTACCAGTCCCGATCCCGATCCCGAAACCCCAATCCCGATCCCGATCCCGAAATCTTAAAAATACCAATCCCGATCCCGATCCCGAAAGTTTTCAAATCCCGATCCCGATCCCGAGAAACTCCCAAGTCCGGGATCCCGATCCCGGAAAAATTAGTGGAAATTATAAAAAGTGAAATAATGACGTTTTTGCATGCAAAAAAGTGGATGCAAACCCCCAGCGTCAATTTTATGCCACTTTTCTGGCATCCAACAGTGTTTTGAGACCTTTATGAACAACTGTGAATGCCAGAAAAATGGCCAAAATCTCTATCCCTAGAACCCAATCCCGATCCCGGAAAAATGCCTATCCCAATCCCGATCCCGATCCCGTGACCCCAATCCCGGCCAATCCCGATCCCGATCCCGAAATCTCAAAAAACCAATCCCGATCCCGATCCCGATCCCGAAAAGTCAATCCCGTTTGAACCCTATCCCGGATCCCGTGAAATTCCGGGATTTAGCAGTCCCGATCCCGATCCCGAAACCCCAATCCCGATCCCGATCCCGAAATCCAAAAATACCAATCCCGATCCCGAGAACTTTCAAATCCCGATCCCGAGAATCTCCCAAGTCCGGGATCCCGATCCCGGAAAAAATAGTGAAAAGTATAAAAAGTGAAAAAAATGACATTTTTGCGTGCAAAAATGTGAACGCAAACCCCCAGCGTCCATTTTATGTCACTTTTCTGGCATCCAACAGTGTTTTGAGACCTTTATGAACAACTGTGAATGCCAGAACAGTGACGAAAATCTCTATCCCTAGACCCCAATCCCGATCCCGAAAAAATGCCAATCCCGATCCCGTGACCCCAATCCCGGCCAATCCCGATCCCGATCCCGAAATCTCAAAATACCAATCCCGATCCCGATCCCGAAACCCCAATCCTGATCCCGATCCCGATCCTGAAATCTCAAAAAGTGAATCCCGATCCCGATCCCGAAAAGTCAATCCCGATCCCGATCCCGAAAAGTCAATCCCGTTTGAACCCTAAACCAGGGTTCTTCTAGATTTCGACCCTCCCGGGGGTTGGATAAATAGCAAATAGCTCCTCCGGAGGGATAGATAGCTGAAAAATTTTCTGGGAGGGGTTCGCGGGGGTTCAATATATAAGCATAGAAGGTAGAAAAGTCGTTAAAAGTAGGTGAAAAATGGGTACCTATATATGCACATATACAAGTAAAAATAGCTGAAAATAGGCAGTTAGACGTATGAACTAGTGATTTTGGAGCTGAAAATCTATAAAAAAGTATGAAGAACAGCGATTTTGATCTTCCAAATTTTCTATGTGCGGTCGTTTGCACCGCAAAATTAGACAGTTCACCGATAATACCACCCCAAAACCCAACCCCATTCCTTTCAGGACCTCCTCATCGCGGCCTTATTTCGCAACTTCCTCCTAGCGGAGCGTGTTATGCGCGCGTACAACTGCCAGCCGGTGTCGTGGCCGCAGCTGCCGCACACGCACGAGCACGCGCTGTGGCGCTGCTGGGACTACGCGCTCGACCTGTGCGTGCACCAGGGCCAGTCACGGACCGTGTAAAATGCCATGTAGAATGTCAAATGTCACGCAAAGTGTCGAGAGTCATGGAAAATGCTCTGCAAAATGGCAACCGAGCATTTACATGACTTTTGACACTTTGCGTGACATTTGACATTTTACGGGGCTTTTTACAGCGTTTGGGACTGCCCCAGGTGGCCGCCGCAGCTGGAGTGAGGCTACCCAAAGCTGAGGCTGCCGACCCGGATTCGATGGCCACTCTGACGCCTGGATATAAGCCACCTGTCGTCTGTGGGGGTGTATTTGGTTATTGGGGGTTCCCGTACAAATCATATAAAACGGTTTAAAACCACAACCTTTAAGACAACCCCCCCCCCCCCCGAGTAGCCCCCCCTACGGATGGCCAAAAATGTTTTTAACGACCCTGTTTTTTAAGTATAAAAAAACAAACATTTTTTAAATTGAAAAAAAGTTTTTTTTTAAATTTAAAACAATTCTTAAAATTAAATTTTTTTTTAAAATTTAGAACATTTTTTAAATTTAAAACGTTTTTTAAAAGCTCCCAAATATGGTTATTAGTTAACATATACAGGTATATCAGACAATTGCCAGCACATTGTGGTGTTAGAAATGGCCATAGAATGGCTGTGGAGCCATGGGATAGCATTATAAGTGGTGATTTCTGTCAAAAATAGCCATTTTTGTCGACTTGTTATACCGTTATCGCGTTTTGTCGAATGTTGATGAGCTCAAGTCAAGTTTTGCAAGGAGTAGTGCTTAAATAAGGTTGAGCGCCCCCCCCTCGTTTGCCGGACTCGGTAAACAAACAGTCCCCCCTCAAAAATCCTGGATACTTCCCTGGTGTGGTGTACCACTACATACACATGTATTTCCTGTCTACATTCGTACTGTATATTCCATTGCATTTTATCACACCGGCTTTGCTGAATCATACCGGACGTAGCTATTTGCTTGCTCTGGCTACATCGAATGTAAAGATATGGGCAGTAATTTTTCATCGAAATCACTGAGGGACGGACGTATTATTCATTTTTCGAGAGGAATTATTTTTTCCTCACTTTTTCATTTTTTAAACGGAATTATTCGAGTAAATACTGTGTATAATATCCAGCCAGTGTGCTCAAGGCCCTTTAAAAAAATCGGGGTCGTAAAAAATGCTTTTTTCATCCGTAGTCTCGATTCCATACGGTTTAACTGCTGAATTATTCACATTTACACCACAGGTTCAATTGCCGCACTACGCAACAAATTCGTTCTTTGCGCACCACTTGGCAGCTTTCCAAGTTTGGCTTCAAATGGGCAGCGCGAGTGGGCTGGCTGCAAGCCAGCAGCGATACAACAATTTTTTGGAAAGTGACGGACAGTTGATGGATCCCGCGCAGCCCTTTGGTAGTGTGAAGTGAGTATTCACGTTTATCTAATTTGTATTTTTGGGTTTTGCGACAAGTGCGACAAAAATTTCAGTGCGCGAATGTCCCCGCCGGAAACTGACGTGTCCAACGCGGATATTGTTAGCAGATACGAATTTGGCGAAGAAAATTCACCCTTTTCTGCGCCGCAACTTCTACCGATAATATTGCAAGTGCTGCTGAGTCAAGTAAGTCTGGTTTTTAGAATATTTACTGTAAATATATTTGAGGCGTCCAATTCTAAAAGATGACAAGTTCAAAATATGAAAATTTCGAGTTAGGCCCGTAAACGTCATCTGGGGCTACTTACGCACATTTTTCATAATTTTCCATAATTTTTTGACCTCGCATGCCCATATGGCAAAGTGCCAAATTAGACATTTTTTAGGAAAAATGCAAAAAAATTTGGGCACGCAGTCGACAAGTCCACTTAGTTTTGGGCTTAAAGTCGACAAGTCCACCCTCCGCATCCTTTTTTATGGGAAAAAGTCCACTGTGGAAACCGATTTCTAAAAGTCGACAAGTCCATAAATTTCCCATAAGGCAGCATCCTCGTCGCCGGGAACAAAAATTTCCCTCCCCAAAAACAGTTTTGCTCTGACCGTATGGAAATTTTGGGACAGCCCATCTTTCACATATAGGTTGAGAGCAGGGGCTGAAAATTTGACACTTTATTGTCAACATATGGAACTTAATGGAAAGCATGAAAGAGCCAAATTGGACACGCACCACGGGCCTGGAATTGGGTCTGAAACTTAAAATGCTAATTAATCAAAATTGCATTTTGTGGACTTGTCGACTTTTAGAATTAGACGCCTCATTTACAAGCAAGTATCGACTCTAAATGTATTTATAATTATTTTTACCAAACACTGTTTGCTCCTTGCACTGTAAAAACTCCACCATGAATTTATTCCTTTATTTATTTATTCCTTTATTTTATTTTTGTCATGCGAAATTACATTGCGAAACATTGCCAGACGAAGTAAGTGAAATGTGTGTATGAACACGGATCATATCTGAGGGTGATAAAAGTCAATTGACGATCTTTATCGACACTTTTACTATCTCTAATTTGATTCGCAGACCCACCGCGTGAACGCATTGGAACTGTTGCGCCACTTTCTCGACCTGGGCGCCAACGCCGTTCACCTGGTGCTGGCCGTCGGCATACAGGCATATGTGATAAAATTATTGCAGAGTAGCGTGGTTGAACTGCAGCCGCTTTTGACATTTGTGTGGGCCAAGATTTTGGCCGTTGATCCAGAGTTTCAATCGGATTTGGTGAAAGGTGGGCATAACTTTAGAGGTACTTGTGTCTTCATTGATTACTCAAATGTCTTTGCAGATTCGACGTGCTCTAGTCTGGATGGGGACGCTTCTCACAGTTCACAGGGTGCCCAAAGTAAAGTCAGCGGGCATGAATACTTTTTGAACATGCTCGATGACAACAGATACAGTGCTCATGCGAAGATTTTGCCAGCATTTGTCATTGCAGCTTTGGTGGATGGATACAGGTAAATCTTCCAGTATTTTTTCCGTTTTGGGATACGCCAAATCTTGAAACATATTTTGATAGCCCAGCATTCGTTACTGCTGCTGTATGCTTTTCAGTGACTATGTAGTGACTGTATGACCACAAGGCATGGCAGCCAAACGGCTATCGCTTTATATGGCTTGAATTTTCATCTATATCTCCCTATAAGAAAAATAAATTTCAAGAATAATGAATGGGTGCAATTGTGAAAATATTGATTTTTCAAACCGAAGAAGGTGTTTTTGTGAAATCGAGCAGCAAAAAAAACTATTTTCGACCAATTTTGAAACCTTTGATAAAACATCAATCATGTAAAGTGATCCATAAAACCTCCAGACCGGCCCAGCGCGCTGTATTAGAGCGCGCCGCAGCGAGCACCAAGAACTACATGACCATGGCCAGCGAGCTGTTAGTCGAGTCCCGTTGCGCAAGGCTCAGATTGTGGCTGCTCATCGGCTTGGGTAGATTGTGGGATGAATATAATGAGGTAAGTGCGCGACTTTTTGCATTTAATTTACCGTATTTCCTCGAAATACCCCCGGGGGGTTTATTTTTTCGAGAATTTTGAGGGGGGGTAAATGAAGTGGGTATTTCGAGGAAATACGGTATGTAGTTTTGCAAATTTGAAGTGTCAGTTGGATGTTTACTATGAATGGAAAAAATGTTTTAACGACCCTGTAAAAAACACCCATTAAAAACGTGGGTTTTTTAATCCCTACGTTTATACTTCATAAAAAACTGTTTTATGGTTAAAAACGGGTAAATGAATCGAGGATCACACGCCAAAGCACTCTTGAGCTTTTCTACACTACTTAGTCTACGCAACAAAAATCGCACTTCCAGGCGCGGTGGCAAGCGATCCGCGCACTGGTGCACGAGCAGGTGCTGGAGCGGTGCAACGACGCGTGGCCCATGGTGCGCGCCGCGGCCGTGTTCGCCTTGGGCAGGCTCGTCGCCAACAGGAGCGAGAACAACGAGCACGCCACCCAGGTGGGTGACTGAGGCGTCGACCTTAGTTGTCGGTTGGGGTGTAGATTACACACGCAGGGGGTGGGCTTGCCGGAAATTTTGCCACGGTATAGATAGGTATAGGGTTGGCAAGCGATTTTTTTAAGCGATTTTTTTTTTAAATTCCGATTTAAAAAAAAAAAATCGCAACCCCTGTACCGATTTTTTTTAAAAAAAATCGCTGACAAAAATTTTGGTACTTAAGCACTAGGTAAAATGCAAAAATTTTGCGCGCAAGCGCGCAGTTTCAGATAAAAAATAACTTGATTTCTTGTTTTCACTGCTCACGCAGCAAATTTGGTCATGTAGCATCTTTTTCTGTATGCTTTTATGTGTGTAGCATAAACTATGAATCATTAGGGGAAGTATACACAGTTCTGTGATGTGATTTCATCTCAAAAATCAATGCAAAGCCATTCATGTTCACCTCCAAAATGTTTTAGGCAGTGTTCTCTGTAAGAACATGCATTTTCTACCAAGAAACTTGCAAATGGTCAATGAAATCTAATTCACACTGCAAATATAACAAATTATCTACCTCTAGAATTGAAAATAATTTTTTCAAGCTTTTCCAAAGCCCTACAGGAGTTATACTTACACATAACACAGGACATAACAGTACACAGAATATGATTTTATATGGCTTTTTAAGTTCATTTTTAGCCCCCTCAGGTTATTTAGACGAAAAATAGGGCTTATTTTGATTCCAGCGATTTTTAAAAAAAAATCGATTTTTATTTAAAAAAATCGATTTAAAAAAAAAAATCGGGGTCGTTAAAAAAATTTTTTTCCAACCCTAGATAGGTAGCTGAGCGGCCCCGGTGAAGATAGCTGGAGCGTTTGGGGTGTAACCCCCCATACTGAACCCCTGTGTTGAATTGTTTTCCATGTTGTCCTATAGGGATCCTTATAATCCACTCCCTTCCACCCACTTCACAGGTAACCCACGCGATCTGCCTGCGCCTGGCTAGGGATTGCGTCCTGGATTCTTCCCCCGTCGTGCGGCAGCAATTAATCGTCGCCCTGCAGTGGATCGTGCTCGATTTTGAGGATCAATTTGTTACTTTTGTCAATTTGCTGAAGAGAGAGTGTGAATTGGTTAATGGTGCTGTTGAGGAGTCGCCGCCTGGCAGTCTCGGTCAGTTTTGTGAAGAATCGCTATTCGCATTTAGTTGGCACACACTAGTTGTCATCGCAAATTTGTGTCAACTGAATGTCAACTAACTAACACATTTTTGCAAATTAAATGCTTAAAAGAAACAATGGAAATACGATGTCAACGATAAAAAATGCCCTATCACATAGGAAAGTTGAAATCACAAAATTAACCAAGGAAAGTTGAAATCACATAATTAACCTAAATTTAGTTCACAAGAATTTTGATGTCAACTAGTTTGTGTGAGCCCATTCTGTTGAGTGCACGGATTAGTGTCGACCGACAATCGTCGCTTGAAAATTAATGATCTTGGTCCCAGCATTAAACTATAACTTGTCTCTTTCTATTCCCCACAGATCGCAAGTACTCCATGGGCAAGCGCCTGTCGCGCCTCGAGTCCGGCATGCACGCGAATTTGCCGCAAGCGGCCGCACTGATCGGCGCTGCGAGCAACAGCCAAACAGTGGCCGCCATGGCGCCCATCAAGCCGCGGCCGTCCATCGTGGACCTGTTCAGGGGCATGACCGTGTCCAGGCAGGCCGCGCCAGAGCCGAGCAGCACGGAGCCGGTGGCCGGCACCAGCTCCCAGCTGGACAATGGTCAGCAGCCCAGACTGGTACCTTCGCGCTCGTTGTTCAGTTTGGCTAGGACGCAGCAGCCAACTGCTGACAGGCATGTCAGCGCTCACAAGTATGATGACCAGGATGCTGGTGAGTTCTGCTGTTATAGTTGGGAAAATACTCTTGTGTCTGTTTTGTCGTTGTCCTGCATGTTGATGTTATCCTGAAGTATCATGAGTGAACCCTTCATTAAATATAAAGTTTTCAATCGGGCCAAGCCTCCTACGCACAAACGCCCGGCACGCACAAAATTGAGCCCGCCACGCACAAATGCCCGGTACGCACAAATCTGATGCTCTGTGCGTACTAGGGTTGGCCGATGTTTTTTTAAACGTTTTTTTATTATTTAAAAACGTTGTTTTTTTAAAAAAAAACATGACGTCCGAAATGTTTTTTTTTTAAAAACATCGGCCAAAATTTTAAGTACTAAGCACTAGGTATTTTGCAAAATTTTTGCGCGCAAGCGCGCAATTTCACACACAAATTGACATTGGTGGATGTTTTCATTGGTTTTGTTGCATTTTTAGTATCAAAACATCCATTTCTATGTGCTACCATGGGTGAATAAGCCGACATATGTTGCTGTAATATATAATATTGAGGTAGTGTGCTTCCATGTACCTCCACAGTGTGTAACTTCATTCCCAAAGTAACAACCTCCTTTTATAACCTTGTTTGATCACCATTCCGTGCCAAACTTTACCTGAAGTCACAAACATTCGACTATAAGGCGATATACGAACGATATGTCGATGAAAAATGGATATTTTTGACACAAATCACCACTTATAATGCTATCCCATGGCTCCACAGCCATTATATGGTCATATTTAACATCACAGAGTATTGCCAGTGTCTGATATACCTATATATGTTGACACTAGGTCATATCTGGGAGCTTTTAAAAAAAAAGTTTTTAAAAAAAAGAAGTTTTTTTAATAAAAAAACGTGTTTTTTTAATAAAAAAACATCGAGTTAAAAAAAAACGTTTTTTTTCCAACCCTAGTGCGTACCGGGCATTTGTGCGTACCGGTCATTTGTGCATACCAGTCATTTGTGCGTACCGGGCAGGGGATTTTCACACGCCCCCCACTTTGTGTTTGCCCCCCATACATGAGCACCTGGATGCTTCCAAAAAAACTCTGGCGTCATGGCATTTGGGGGAATTTGGCGCTGGCCGCAATTTTTTTAATTACCAGCCGCGAACTGCCGGCGTAATGATCGCTTAATTTTGAAATAAAGTATTTGTTTGTCACATGACTTTTCATTTTATTACTCGAAAAAAGCGCCAAAAGCCGTAAAAAGATTGGAAAGTCAAATGAAAAACTTTTTTAAAAGTGTTTTAAGCCCATTTTTGCAGTTAAGTAGACAAAATCCTTCAGTATCAGAATTTTTTTACAATCCCAATCCCAAAAAATGCCAATCCCAAGCCCGATCCCGATCCTGAAAGGTCAATCCCGATCCCGAAATCTCAAAAGCCAATCCCGATCACGATCCCGAAAGGTCAATCCCGATCCTGAAATCTCAAAAGCCAATCCCGATCCCGATCCCGAAAAGTCAATGCCGTTTGAACCTAGGAGCCAGCCAGGATACAAGCCCCGCCCGCACATATGACCGGCGCGCACAAACGACTGGCACGCACATTGTGCGGCACACACACAGCTACAGTTTTGTGCAGACCGGGCGTTTGTGCGTGCCGGACTTTCATTTTGTGCGTGCCGGGCGTTTGCCGCGCCGGGCGCTTGTGCGTACAGGTGCGGAGCCTTTCAATCTGCCAGGAAAAGCTGATCACGCCACCTATAAACTTGTTTAATTATTCAAAAAAAATCTTCAACTGCAGACAGCGGCGAACGATTGGACGATTTAGACATTTTGGAGGAGCGCATGTCCGACTGCAAGAATGCCGCCCGTACCGCTTTCAATACGGTATATGCGACAGTTTGGCGAGCGCTGCTGCAGATGGTGCATGATCCCTGCCCCACTGTTCAAGCCAAGGTGTGCAGTTGTTTTTTTTTGTTTGTTTTTCCTGTTCGAAGCAAAGGTTTTGACAGACTCCCTGTCGTTTCTAAACTAGAGAAGATTGGTTCAATTTGACGCCACCAATATTTTCTGTTAAGCTTCATCGCTTTAAGCTCCACTTCGGCTGGAAATCCTGTAACACAGACTGCATACACCAACTTAATGTCAAAATTTCTCGGTTTCTTGCCAATTCAGTTTGGCAACGTCGTGCCATTTTAACCACAGTGGTGTACCATGCACTGCCCCACAGTTCTATTGCTTGCGTCCGTTTGAGCCACACTTCCAGACATTTGTGACAGTTTTCACGACAGTCTGAAACTTCTTCTGAAAGTGTTTTTGGTGACATTTTCAAATACGTATATATCACACAAGGTTTAGTTTGTGTTTTTCACACAGGCTTCAACAATAGTCGACTACGTGGAGAGTAGAGTCGATTTGATCGATGAGCAGATCGATCGATCGGCCCTCATGCTCGACCAGGTGCTCGGATCTCGGTCCGTTATCGCATAATGTTCTGTTTTTATTTATATTCGCATGTGCACTGTGCATAATCATAATCGTTGTGATGGGTTTCCACTTTGATCTTATAATCGTCTTGGTGGTAAATACTATCTAGGTAAGTAAATAGCACAAAAAGGCTATATATATTCTGGCGTTGTATTTAGATGTCTTTTGCACGGTTGTAATGTTGCATAGGTGGGTCTGCATATGTGGAGGGCGGGCGTAAATGTTGTGTAAAATTTCATTTCCACATACGAACCTGCAGTGTCGCTATATCTACTGTCAATGTGTCCGCGTTACGATCTGCCGACCCCCCTCTTTTTGGCACGCCACCAGCCATGTCGTCTTCACACGGTGCGGGCCGCGAAGGCACCCCTGGCACCGATTCTCGGGGCAGGCGAAATTCGGACACAGCCACCAGGTGCCAGTCCCTGACCCTGTAAAGTGCCCTGTAAAATGTCAAATGTCATGAAAAAAATCAAAAGTCGCGTAAAATGCCCGGAAAAATGGCAAACATACGGGCATGTTACGTGACTTTACCATTTTACCGGGCATGTTACGTGACTTTTGTCACTGCATGACATTTGTCATTCTACAAGGCATTTTACAGGGTCTGGGACTGCCCCCAGGGCTACATTCATGGTGGGCTCGCCCGACACCGGCTTGACCCAACCCGCCGGCGGGCACGGCGAGGCCAGATTCGATGCTGGCACCGCTGGCGTACTGCCAGTTGACAGTGACGATCAGGCTCCGCCCAGGTGGGTTGGGTTTTTAACAATGCAGGACGGGTGTCCTAGAAATGACCCTTCAGGGGGTTGGATTCGGTTGGATTTTTTTTTGGGGGGGGGGTTGCGGGGTTTCAATATACAGGCTTTCTCAAGGTGTAGAAGGTCACCCCCATAGGAGACCCCTGATTCGGGAACTTTTTTTATCTCATTCTCAACTGAATCCCTTTACCAGACGACGACCCACATCTGGTCGCCACGGTGGCGCCATAGGTCCCCCAAAGGTGGCGCCCACCTGGTCGCCCTACACGACGCGCTACGCCAAGCGACGCGGCTTGCACGATGCCGGCCCCGATGGCACCGTGCCGACTGCGCCCGCGGCGGCGAGTGGTGCGGCTGGGCTCGGTGCTGGCGCTGTGCCAACTATTGCGGGTGATAGAAGAGGGCAGAAAAAAGCTTCCGCTGGTGGGGCTGAAACTCAGAGGAGGTTGGTGGGAGGTTTCGGTGTAGATACCACCGACAAAATGTCTAAATCTTAACTATCACTTATCGCCTGCGTTATGTGTTCACCATTTTTTGTCAGAGTACATTACCTCCAGACAGGGGTTTTGTACATTTGGACCCCCGCGGGTGTTCATATAGCCTCAGGGATATATAGATATATAGCTGAGCGGCCTCTGGGACAGATAAATAGCTGGCGGATTTGTAGCCCCCCCTACTTAACCCCTGCCTCCAAAGTACAAATACGGTTCTGATTAGCATGTTTTGCAAATTTTATGTTGTGTGGGATATGTATATGCCCAGCTATACTTTTAATTTCATTGCTCGAAGGTGCAAACCCCTGGTGGAGTGCGATTTCGCGCAGCGACACACGCACTGGATAGCGGGGCCCATAATCCCCGTGGTTGACGGAGAGTGCCGCTCGCAGCCCACCGTGCGCAGACAAGTTTCTGACGCCGCCTGTGCCATTTTGGATGCGCAGGTCTGTGTCGGTAAATAGAATTGTCAGGGCTAAATTTATATTTCGTTAGCTGTGGAGTTAGTAGCTCTTTTCCACACGAAGGCTCGAAAGACGGCAGGCGAAATTTTTAGTTCATCCATCATTCGCCAAACCATTTGATAATTTTTTTGCAATCCATAATCTTGAGAACCTAGTCAATTTGAACTATAACAACAGCATAATTTTATATTTACCCCATACTGAGTTATGTATGTAGATGTTTTTCAACACGACCCCCCCCCCCCCCGAAATGTTGAAGATTGACCGTACCGTACCGTTTCCCGCCATAAACACCGCTACTACTTTCAATCTCACCACGCCGCACAGTGATAACTTTTTGTGTCCGTTTGCAGGCGGCGCTGGGCAAACGTGAACGTGGCCTCGTAGTCGGCAGATTAGCTGAATTGGAAAGGGAACTTTTTGTCGCGCGGCACGATTTTGGTCGCGTCGCACACCTGTCGTTTGCTCGTCTCAGGTCATTTTGCTGTTTTACTTTTGCGCATACGCAATGCACAGAATTGATGTTCGCATTGTGGTATTCTCTATGTGAGAAATGAAATTAGGTCCAGATCGGTGATGGCAATGCGCCGGGAAAATAGCGTTGGCGCTATTCGATCGTTATTGTAACAAATAGGTTTAGTCGCTGAGATTTTTTTAAGTGACGTTATGTTTATAAAGTTTTTTTTTGTCACTGTCCACTTTTATCACCATCTAAACATTGCGACACATGCGAAACCTTACTGTATCTGTTTGATGTTTCACTGTCAGCTATCTAAATCCTCTAAAAAGTATATTTTCCTTCAAAAATCCCCTCCCCCCACAGACAGTACCTAATCTGCGCGTCTGGGGATTTGATCAGCGTGTACGACTGGTCTGAGCAGCGAGTCGCCGCGGCGGGCAGTTCGCTGGTGGCGTCGTACAGCAACCGGCCGCCCATGGCCAGGTCGACGCAGACCAGCCGCGACCCGCCGCAGGTGGCCGAGCGCGCCGTGTGGAGACGCAGGGCTAGGTGGGTGCAAAGATTTGATTTGTGTGCTGGAGGAAGCTATTTAGGCCCACACACGCTAGTTGACATCGCAATTTCTTGTCAACTAAATAACACAAAAAAGTTTTAAAGCAATGAAAAGCAAACAACATTAAAGCGATGAAATAATGAAAATTAATTGTCATAATGTAAAATTTACTATGCTCTATTATATAGGAAAGTTGAAATCACAGTTCACTTAAGTTTAGTTGACACGAATTCAGCTGACATCAGCACGTGTGGCGTCTTAGTGACATGCTGTGATATGTCATTGTCACAACTGTTATTTTGAAAATTATTGGAAAACATGATGAAATAATTGCTGATAACACTCACAATCCTATTTGGAAACTTTTAAACAACCCCGTTTCATTTAGAAAAAGCAAGGTAAAAATTGGTTTCGTTAATAAAAAACGTTGTTTTCACCCTTGTCACGAACACCATTACTCACAGTGCGCATCTCATAAACCAAGATTATCTGACCCCATTCAGAGCCGATCCTTGCGCCTACGTGGAGTGCGTAAACGAGTCCACCGAATGTCTGGTGCTCACCTGCAGTCGGACGGCTGTAGTGCGCTTGTGGGACGCGGGATTGGCTTTGCGCGACTCCTATAGTGATATTGATACTGATAAAGTGCACTCCTTGGTGCATTCGGATAGTGGCTTTGTGGGCAAGCAGCAGAATGTGGCTAATTGTAGATTGGTGGGTTTGTGGGTTTTTTGGTTGTCTTGGTTGGAGGATGTTTGTGTCATCGGTATGGCCAAGTGTAGACCATGCGTTGGCTCAAAGTAGTAGTTGACATCGCAAATTCATGTCAACTGAATGTCAGTTAAATACACATTTTTTATAAAAGCATCAGACTTAACAGAAACAATGAAAAGTAAGTGTCACGATTCAAAATTAACTACCGTATTACCTCGAATTATCCCCCCTTGAATTAACCCCCCCTCTCGAAATACCCCCCCCCCCTAAAATTGAGTGTAAAGGGATCACAGAATGACAAATACCGCAGTTTGTGATCTGTACAATGCAGAACACACGTTAAAACTGATGATTGAGTGATGTCAGGGTTTATGTGTATAAACAGTTATATATGCCTATAACCACATATCTATCTATGTAATTGTTTGATTTTTCTATGTCTGAGTATGGGGAATTTCCGAAAATTTCTGGCGAAATAATAGACCCCCCTCGAATTATCCCCCCTAAACCTTTGCTGGCGAAATAATAAACCCCCTGGGGGTATTTCGAGGTAATACGGTAGATATTTATGCTCTGTCACATAGGAAATTTTTAATTACATAATAACTCACATAAATAACAAAATTTAGTTGGATTCAGTTGACTTGAATTTTGATGTCAACTGGTGTGTGTGGCCCAAACTGACTCTATCTCAGGTGACCGCGTGGCGCATGTTTTCCTCGTCCAGCACCCGTTGTCTAGACTCGATGGTAGACAGCGGGGTGTTTCTGCCGCCCTACACGTTCCACTGGGACCAGGCGGCCGCGCTGCTGTGCACCGTGGGTGGCAACTTGGAACACGTGGTCCTCTGGGATGCGCAGGTTTGGCAGGGGGTGCGTGGTAATCTTCTCGGTGGATGTCTTCCAGCATTGCAAAAGCACGGGAGAATATTTAAACGGACACTTAAAAATGGGTGATTTTGAGAAAATTTAATAATTATTAGACTCTAATTTCAGAAAATCTGTCAAAACTGAAAACAAAATGAAATCTCCCTGAGAGAAGCCCTCTCACAAAATCTCCCTCACAAAATATAAATGAGATGTTTTTAAAATGACATTTTTTGATATTTTTAAAAATCTCAGAAAATCTCTCAACAAGAAAATGTCATTAAAGCCTAGAAAACTAGATAATCTGTAAAAATAAAAATAAAAAACAATCATTTTCCAATACTTAAAAAAATTTACATCTCCCAGAAACACTTCCAATACCAATCCCTCCCACAGTCTGAGCGGGAGCGGTCCCGCCTGCCGATGGGCGGCGCGGCGCTCGACAGCCTGGGCACGGCGGTGTCGTCGGACGTGAGCGCGGCGCACATGGTCGTCGCCGGCTGCGTCGATGGCTCCGTCAGGCAGTTCGACGTCAGGTTGCCGCCCGCCGATTGCAGGGTCGGTTCGGTGGCAAATGTGTCATCGCTAGGGTTCAAAGGGGATTGACCTTTGGGGATCGGGATTGTTTTTTTTGTGTTTTCGGTATCGCGATTGGTTGTTTGAGATTTCGTGATCGGGATTAGGGCTGCAAAATCCTTGGAATTTTTCGGGATTCTGGGTCGGGATCCCGTTTGAACCCTAGTCACAATTTGTGAACCCAAATTTCGTTGAGTATATTTTCCCGAGAACTTGGTACCATTAAGACCCCCATTGATGCTAGTCCAGTTATTGTGAACTGACACAAACTTCTCTCCAGGTGTTCACTTGGCGACACATGTCCGCCCCGGTGTCGGCCGTGCACGTTTCCCCCGCCGCCGGTCGAGTGGTCGCCTGCGATGCCAACGCCAATGTGCGTGTTTGGGAACCTAGAATGTTCCAGGTATGTGAAGGGCGGGGTGATTTCATGATGGTTGCTTATCCCTGCGCAGATGCAGAAGCAGATTTGTGAATGGAGTTATTTCTGGCACCGATGCATCCCAAATTGCTCTACGATAATTTACCATCGGAATTTGTAACCTCAATTTACTAGGGTTTTCACTTTCTCCTCGCCACACAGTTCCTTCATACACAGGATCCGGTGAGCATGTTCAACGTGGTGCCCAAGCACAAGCGCAATTTGGCCCAGGGGCTCGTGCCCCAGTTCTCTGCCGCCTCGCTCGATGATTACAGTGTCAGTTTTCATGTGATCGCCTTGAGCTGGAGTTTTATCGCCTTTATTTCAGTCGTGTTTAGGATGAGAAGTGTGCTTGCGTATTTTACCCACCATATGCTCTGGGGCCGGTTTCATATGGACTGTCACTTGTCCAGAGTTCGGACTTGCACAAATATTATCGAAAATTTCAACGAAATTTTTTAAATCAATCAAAAATTGCCATCGGGATTCGCAAATTATCGGGGAATCTCAAATACCGTATTTCCTCGAAATACCCCCCGGGGGTGATTGTTTCATAGTGGTCCCGAGAGGGGGGGGGGGGTTAAACGAGGGGGGGGGGGTTATTATTTCACAATAAACTTTTTAAATCCCAGTACGAAATTGTCGTCTGAAACGTACGCAGACGTCGAAAAATACAACAAAAACCGCCATTTATAAGGTTATGTAGACTAATATTAGTACGTAGATGGTATAAACACTGTTCTAACGTGATTCCGACATTGTTTTAACGTGTGTTCTGCACTACGCAGAACACAAACTGCAGTATTTGTCATGCACGTTCTCTTTACACTCAATCTGGGGGGTATTTCGAGGGGGGTGGTGATTGTTTCATAGTGGTCTCGAGAGGGGGGGGGGGTCAAACGAGGGGGGTATTTCGAGGAAATACGGTATACTTCGAAAAATATCTGCCGCACCCTATCACATATTGCCACCCACCCTAAATATAAAACTCGCTATTGTTGTTTGTTTCACCATGGGCTGGGCCGACCTACAGAACTAAATACCGCAAATCCTTCAAAAAGACCCCCCTCGAATAACTCCCCACTCGAATAACTTCCCACTCGAATAACTCCCCCCTGTTGACGAGGTTAGGAAAAAAGAACTCCTCCTCGAATAACTCCCCCCTTCTTGAATACCCCCCCCCCATCACGATGAAAAGGATACAATACAAAAATACAAAAGAATATTAGCCTACAGCAGCGACAGCAGATCAAGGACGTATCCAGGGGGGGGGGGCGGGGGGGGCTGCAGCCCCCCCCCCCGTTCCCGGGGTGAGACCAAAAAAATCGCGGGAAATGCGACTTCTCCTATACATTTTTCACGTTTTGTGCAAAAATTTTGCGCGCAAGCGCGCATTCACCCCCGCAAATGTATATTTATCAGTGGATCGGTACCCTTAGGCACAAATCCCTAAAATTTCTGTCAAAAATGTGCCCGTCGGCGTATATGTGCGTATATTTACATACATATACAGTGGTTTCAGGCACTGGCACCAGCGCCAATGACGCCATGGCGTGGCGCCTACGAATGGCGCCAGCGCCATGGCGCTATTTCGTCACTAGATGGGCAAAAATTTTAGGGGGGGGGCTGAGCCCCCCCCCGCTCTCCGGGCTCCGTAAACAAGCAGCCCCCCCGCTCAAAAATCCTGGATACGTCCCTGCAGCAGATACATGATGTGTATGCACGTATTTTTGTTGTTGTCGGACATTAAATACCTGAATTACATGAGTTGACAGACTACACCGTACAATGAATTACGTCCAAGTTTTCTGAGGAAATAATAACTCCTCGAATAACTCCCCCCTCAAAAACTTCTGACGAAAAATAACCACCCTGGGTTCTTATTCGAGGATCTAGGGTAGGTCTCCCCCCCCAGCAAAACAAAAAACCAAATTTCAAAATCGTAAACCTGCTCAATTCGCAGCAATACCCAGTGCGGTGCGCGCGCGTGCACAAGTCCGGCGAGCTACTAGCCGCCTCAATAGCCGGCGACGGGATCTACACGTATGACGTGTTTGGGCGCCGCTGCGGCCACGTCGCCTACCACGAAGGGGTCATGGGGGTGCGCGTGGCCGACGCCAGTGCGATTGCCTGGCACCCCACACTTTTGAATGTGGGGGCTGCAGGGGTGGACTCTCATTTGTCCGTGTTTGGGGTTAATCATTGAGGGGGGGGGGGTGTTTTGACGTGTTTTTTTGTCTTCCAGAGTTCTATGTTCTCGCATATTTTTATGGCTGCTTTCGGAGTGAGGGCGATGCGGACTGTATGCAAGAGTTGCAGAGAGTGAGCTAATACATGACTTATTGGGTCTTGGTGTTGTTCGGTCTTTAGAAAAGCAGACAGGTTCACAAACAGAATTATTCAGAAAATAAACACATTCGTATGCTTATAAAGTGTATATGTGCCAAAATAGTTCACGAATACCCATTTCTTGGTACTTTTTGTTGTTTTTAAAGTGAAAAATAGTGTTTGTGAACACGTAAATATTTGTATTAGAGTGAAGTTGCACAATTTACACTTGGTGGTGTGTTTTCGGCAGATTATTATCAAGAATAGCCGTTTATTTATTAGCTGGACTGGCATTTCGATTGAGCGAAAGTTCACGATTCGAATTTTGGATTTTTTTAGTTGCGCTGTAAAAAGTTTACATGCTCCAAAACCTTTCCAGTTTTTCAATGTTCACTGTTCGATTTACGTTGATTTGTTGTGTTTTCATTTTGTTTGATTTATGTTACGATTTTTTCAAGTGTAATGGAAATTCTCATAGCACGTCTTCCGAAAATGTGACCTCGCAATATTGTATGGATATGTGTAAATATTTAAACGTAGCAGTGAATTTTTTGTGTCCTTTTGGCTCACCAACATGTCATACCATGGGTTTTGTAGGGGAGGGGGTGGTACCCCAAAACGCTCTACTTATCTATCCCGGACGGCCCTCATCTAACCATCTACACGTTTTACCCATTTTCAACATTAAAATCACTGGTTAATGTGCCTTAATGCCTATTTTCCGCTGTTTTTGACTATGTGCTTACATACCTGTTTTTAGTTATTTTCAACGATTTTTCTATATGCCTTCTACACCTCGAAAAAGCCTTTTGATTATTGAAACCCCGCGAATTTCCTCAACCCCCAGACAATTTTTCACCTAAATATCCCTCCGGAGGAGAATTTTACTACCTGCCTTTACCCCCACAGTGATCCAAATCTACAAAACCCCTGTGCCATACTTATTTTGTTTTTGTCCATCGATGCGCATTTTAGATAGAAACAAATTTTTACTCCGTGATATTGAGAAATATACGCCCCTTTTTGCCCTAGATACGCGAGGGGGAATATTGGTTGAAGGAGTCTAAATACAATATTGTATTTAGTTACTAGTTTAGCATGTGTATACAGTCATCTAGTTATAGCTGTTACAATGGTCTAGTAGTATTATCACCCCTTAGTGTCTCAATTATTTGCCTTTAACCTCAATCTTTGTACAGGGTGCGGCAATATAGACGCCCCCTCTAGATTTCGAATAAATTGTCACTGGGTGGTCGGATTAACGTCAAATTTTAGGGCAACATTAACAACTAAATAGGAAAGGATCCCTGAAAATATGGCTGCGATAGCTCCACTCGTTCTTAAGTTATTCACGCAAACACCAAGCATTGTCGCTTTACTACCACCTCCTGGCAATACACATTGACAAAATAGAAGCTGCAGATGAAACCCAGATCGGTTGCAGTTGGCTATTCATAAGAGGGTGGTTACATTGAGTGATCATTTGTTGGATTTTGTGAGTCTGTGCACATCACTCCTTCATAATAAAAATTTTGCACTGGTTATTATGCGTTTTTATCGCTCAATGCCTATCGTCACGAGGTATTGGTACTGACAATTACGCGTCTGCATGAATAACTTGAGAACGAGTGTAGCTATCGCAGCCATGTTTTCAGGGATCCTTTCCTATTTAATTGTTAATGTTGACCTAAAATTTGACGTTAATCTGACTACCCAGTGACAAGTTATTCGAAGTCCAGAGGGGGCGTTTAAATTTCCGCACCCTGTATTTCCTACAGTTTTGTATTTTTTGTATCATGTAAATTTTTATGATAATTTTTATAACACGCTAAATCATGACGCTATTGTCTAATAGTAAAGCGAATTAACAATCTCTCACGCACTCAAAATGAGCTTTACGCTGCGCAGTTCCTTGCAGCCTTCAAGGCATCTTCCAATGTGCCAATAGTAGTCTCTATCATAAAATCACGATCACTTTCACTACTTACCACACCCTTGTTTATCAACAACGGCGTCGCATAGGCGGCAAAAGCCGCCGCCAATGGTAGGCTCATATTAAAAGCCCGTTCAAACTTTGCAAATTCAAATGGGACATTGGCGCCGCGCCGTTGCAAATAGTGGCACAGTTGGCTGTAATAGTGCCGCAGCCAGGCGTCCGTGTTTTCTCGCCTCAATTTTGTGCCCACTGAGGCGCCCAGGAATTCTGTGGGGTTGTTGTGTTGCTATTGGAGATTTGTTGTGGCGGTGATTTTGTAGTTTTAGGGGGGGGGGGGTAGAATGAGCTGGGAAATAACAATCTGCAAAAACTTTTTTGAAGCCTCCAAAAAGATCGGGATGATAAGATGGGGCCGCGCTCCGCATAAATAACGTAGGTAGAAACTCGTAAAGCGTCTATATACGCGTACTTTTGGAATATTTCATTTTCGTTGACTGCTACAGAGCCGATAAAAAACACAAAAATGGCGGCCCACACACTAGTTGACACACGTGTGTCAACTGGTCTGTGTCAACTCAGATTTCGGCTTCACCTTTTGCAGAGTTATTTTCCAATGCACTTGCCGCAATATTTATTTTCCAACATCGGCGCATGTGCACTTGGAGATCGCTCTGCGCGACACGTGAAACCGAAATCTGAGTTGACAGAGGTGAGTCGTCACATCTGTCAACTAGTGTATGTGCCGCCAAAACTCCTTGCTAAGCCAACCGCAAATATCCTCCGTGGGGCTGCCAGTGTGGCAAGTCTGCCAGTCTATGATGGCGCGCACTGTGTCGCTGGCGGCGGGCTTGGCGCTGCCCTCGACGTGCCGCGGCTGCCACATGATGTTGTGCGACCACAAGTCCCCGTGCACTAGCACTGGGGGCAGGTCTGCGTGATTGAGTTGGGTTGTTTGGATTTGAATGGAGGTGTTTATTTACTTGGATTTGATGCTGATGTATTTATCTCGCAGCTTGTAAATATTTGGATGATTATTTTTCTTTGAGTGGATTGGAAATAAACTTGAATCGTTTTGAATGTCTCTGTTTCGATGTTCATGATGTTGCGATATATAGCATCCTGTTGCAGTGTTCGCAACAGTATTCAATGTGATACACATTTTACTTGCCATAAAATTCAACGCATCCGTGTACTCAGTGTAGCTTGTATTTATTTTCAGTTGACCAAAATGAAACTTGACGATGTGGTCGTTGGCAACTTTGCCATGGCCAAAGTGTACCGTGAGAATACAGAGCGAATCAATTCTCTAGATTTCAACAGGGAGGGCACGCTGCTCGTGTCCAGCTCCGACGATGACAGTATTATCATTTTTGATTGCAATAATGGCACGAAAAAGCGATCGGTTGGTTAAACTTTCAACGTGTTTGCAAATGCGACTGGGGTCGCGTTTGTTTATCCCTTTTAATTCTGATGCGAATCGTAATTTCTGCAGTAATTATTTTCTAATACAGGGGTGGGCATTTTCAGTTACCGCTGCAAAAACGTGATAGCTCGAGCTAAAGTTACGCTATCACAGTGAAATTTTAACACAATAGAGTAGACTCCATAGGACCCCTATTCTGAAGTTTGCAACTCAAAACGGCCACACTTGGGGTGAGTTGTGGAACACACACAGTTGTGGTTTTAGTGTGATTTTGTGTCACTTGGCGTCACCCACAGGATAAATCGAGGGTGGCATTTGAGGGGGGGGGGGTCACCAGTATTTGGTGTTGTCCCATTCTGTCGTACACGTGCCGATTTTGATGCCCTTTGAGTATGTTGGGGTTTGGGGTCGGGGCTACGACCAAATTACTTTTTTCCTTCGAACAGTCCCCAGTCCTGAGATAAGGGGGTCAAGTCATAAAATTACACTAAAAACTGTGTGTTCCACAACTAGGGTTGGCCGATGTTTTTTTAAACGTTTTTTTTAAAAAAAAAACGTTTTTTTTATTTAAAAACATGACGTCTGAAATGTTTTTTTTTTTAAAACATCGGCCAAAATTTTTAGTACTAAGCACTAGGTATTTTGCAAAATTTTTGCGCGCAAGCGCGCAATTTCACACACAAATTGACATTGGTGGTTGTTTTCATTGGTTTTGTTGCATTTTTAGTATCAAAACATCTATTTCTATGTGCTACCATGGGTGAATAAGCCGACATATGTTGCTGTAATATATAATATTGAGGTAATGTGCTTCCATGTACCTCCACAGTGTGTAACTTCACTCCCAAAGTAACAACCTCCTTTTATAACCTTGTTTGATCACCATTCCGTGCCAAACTTTACCTGAAGTCACGAACATTCGACTATAAGGCGATATACGAACGATATGTCGATGAAAAATGGATATTTTTGACACAAATCACCACTTATAATGCTATCCCATGGCTCCACAGCCATTATATAGTCATATTTAACATCACAGAGTATTGCCAGTGTCTGATATACCTATATATGTTGACACTAGGTCATATCTGGGAGCTTTTAAAAAAAACGTTTTTTTTTTTAAAAAACATCGAGTTAAAAAAAACGTTTTTTTTCCAACCCTATCCACAACTCACCCAAAATGTGGCCGTTTGGGTTGCAAACTTCAGAATAGGTGTCCTATGGAGATTACTCTATTGTGTGAAATTTTCATTGTGATGGCTCAACAGTAGCTCAAGCGATCGCGTTTTTCCAGCGGTAACTGAAAATGCCCACCCCTGTATTTTTCATTCGAGTGGCTGTTGTAAACTTATCAACTCTGATTAAATCTGTGCCAGTTCCGCAAGTGGAGAAGTAAAATGGCAAAGGCAAAGTAAAAGCGCAAAGGTGGCGTGAAATGGCAAGTAAAATAATTAGTAATTTCACTTCGCGTTTGCCATTTTACTTTTGACTTCTCCACTTGCGGAACTGGCACCTGATATGCTTATCAAATGTTCTCTTTCAGGTAAACAGTAAAAAGTACGGCGTGGATTTGATCAGATTCACACACGCCGACAATACTGCAGTTCATTGCTCCCGCAAAGTTGATGGTCAGTGTTCTTACTTGTTCTTTTTCTCTATATGATATGTGATTTGTCCCAACACTGCATATTGTATTTACAGACACGATCCGGTATTTGTCACTTCACGATAACAAGTACATTCGCTACTTTCCGGGCCACACAAAACAGTTGGTTTGCGCGAAAAGTTGATTGAAACAGGGTTTACGATAGACAATTTTTCACATAAATTCTTTTGCAAATGCGCAGGGTCGTCACCTTATGCATGTCCCCATTAGATGACACATTTCTCAGCGGTTCCATTGATAAAACGCTCAGATTGTGGGATCTCAGGTCAAACAATTGCCAGGTGCGTGCACTTATTTACCTTTAAAAAAGACATAAAAAATACCAAGTGAAAGATAATCATGCACCCCTTTCTCAGGGGTTGATGACAGTGCCTGGGCACCCAGTGGCTGCCTTTGACCCGGAAGGGGTTATATTTGCTGCGGGCATAAATTCACAGCATGTGAAACTGTACGATTTGAGAAGTTTTGACAAGGTGTGTAACTGATTACCTACCTATTTACATTGAGAAATCATAAAATTTTAGTTGAGTTTTTCCTTTTTACAGGGTCCGTTTGTAACTTTCAAACTTGATCAAGAGAAGGATTGCGACTGGACTGAATTGACGTTTTCCCCCGATGGTAAAATGATATTGATTCAGACAAATGGCACAATTTTGCGAGTGATTGACGCTTATCAGGGAAACCTACTTTACACCTTGACGGTATTAGATGGTTGTTTTTGAAAAACTATTGTACATAATATTGAACTCGTAACGCATACATGTAAAATCTTGTTTCAGGGTCACCAAAACGCTCAGTGCAAACCGCTGAGTGGTTCGTTTAGTCCAGATTCAAGATACGTTTTCTGCGGTTGGTTATGCAGATTTTCTGTTTTATCTGGAAATGTAACTACCGTATTTCCTCGAATTACTCCCCCCCCCCGCCCCGAAATACCACCAGGTCTGACCTATATACAGTGATACCGTATTTCCTCGAATTACCCTCCCTTGAATTAACCCCCCCCCCTCGAAATACCTCCAGGTGTTTTCGAGCTGAGGAAAAAATACCCCCCCCCCTCGAAATACCCCCGTCTGGAATGAAATACATCATGTATGCAATGTACATGATGTATTTTTTGATGCCAATTTGCATCGCAGATGCACATTCACGTTAATATGTATACAGATGTACGTCTAAATACCCGATATGTCCCAATATATCCTATTTACCCACGTTTATTACCGGTTTTGGGTATAAAAAAGCGTACTGTTTACTATGAATTTCCTGAAAATTTCTGATGAAATAATAACCCCCCCCCCCCTCGAATAAGCCCCCCTCGAAATACCCCTCTTCAAAATTTCCACTCTGAAAAAATAAACTCCCTGGGGGTATTTCGAGGAAATACGGTATATGTCACTGTCATTGCTGTATTTTACTACGTTTGAGTATGTAAAACTTAATAAAATTTATGACTAAATAATAAAAGCCCCCTCAAAATTTGCCGGCGTAATAAAAAAAACCTGGAGGCATTTCGAGAAAATACTGTAATTACCAATTAACTAGCGAAAAAGCATCCACTAAAATATACACCATCCACCAAAAAACACCCCAGGCTCTTCCGACCAGCAAATCTACGCGTGGAATGTCGACCAAAGCGCGGGGGGTGCCGTGCAGGGGGCCACCAGTAGACATGGCCCCGGGGGGTTGGTGCGCCATTTCAGTGGCGAACACACGGGCACCGTGCAGCATGCAAAGTTCAATCCTAAGTGAGTTTTGACTTATGAGGGTGGATGGAGGTTGGATTGTGTTTTTGGATGGTTGATTTTTTAGGTGATATTTTGTAGAAGGACTCGGTTTTCGAGTGAAATTGAATGTTTCAATGTTGATAGTGGCCGATGGGCAACCATTAGATGGTGATACGTTAAGAATAAATCAAGGGTCATTTTTCCTGGAGTGAATAGAATGTTTCTTCAGTTGTTTTTTTCACGAAAATGAGCATTCACTGTAAAATGGAAAACGGCGACAGTCGCCCGAAGCATTTCCAAATTATAATGTGGGTCTTATTTATGTGCCATGCTTGTAGATATGTGCCCCACGCGCGTGTTGGCGTTGGCGTTGGTGTCATCGTCCACCATATACGGACTTATTACACCTAAAAATATGGAACTGGGCATCATAGTGAGAAAAAATATTGATAAATGGTGTTGTTCGGGAGCAATCGGCGCACTCGCGCGCCAAATTTGTGCACACCACCTGTAAAATCGCTATAAAATGTGCAATTCCTGGCCCAATAAGGGGGGGGCGGCCGCTCCCCCCCGCCCACCGCCCCCTGCGTACGTCCTTGATTGTAATGAGCCCAATAATTCTTTGTTGAGCACAACCCCAGAAGTAATGCAACATTTTTCTTCGCAGATACATGATGCTGGCTAGCGCCTGTTCTACACTGTCATTTTGGATACCGCAGATCGCCGATGAGGATTGAATTATTGAATATTTTTGTAGTAGTTTTGCGCGTAATTGTGTGTGTGTGAATCTTGATTTCTTGCGTGAATCTGGTGTAGTCGGATGATCTCATGTCTCATCCCATGTATGTTGTCTGTTTGTGTCGATTTCACTTTTTGTGTCATGTTCGAAGTGCGCTGAAATTTACTTTTTTGGAAAAGCACCTGTAAGTTCTGGCAGAAATGAACCGCGAGTGAATAGTAGAAATACGAGGTGTTTTCGATTTCTCATCCAAATGAACAACGACACTTTTCCATGCAAACAGTGAACTCAGCGCACTATGTAAATACGTACATACGCAAGTTATTTATAACTCCTTTATACAACTAAAACCGTCGCATAAAGTCATTTAAAATTTGGCAGTTTGTGAAGTAATATATTTTAAGCAGCACCCCAAACCAACCACACATTTCGTGTAAATACGAAAAGTAGTGCACTGCAGCTTCAGATGACCGCAGTGGTGAATCCAATGGGAATTGATTTATCAATGGCTCGACTCTTTTGTCCATTTTTATTAGGAGTGGTATCATTTCTCTGTGTGGAGAGAGTCACAATTCTATAATCCGATAATCTGTATTTTTGCGCTGATAAGTGGCTTCTGATGGGCGCAGCGTATTCGCGACCACTTGGCTTATTTCTAGCCAAATTTGTACTCGATAGCGAAACGCAAACTGGATGCATTGCATACACTCAAAAAGTAGCGACTCACCCCGGCAGAATATCCCACACCAATTTATATTTGGCCTCATCGATTGCGAAATCCTGCCGCCAACTTTCATCAGTGCGTGCATAGCATTCCGCGTGCAGCGCTGCCAGGCATGTCAGCAGTGCGCGCGTCTGTGTGATGCGATTTCGTATCATTGGCGGCCCGCACACTAGTTGACACATGTGTGTCAACTGGTGTGTGTCAACTCAGATTTCGGCTTCATGTATCGCAGAGCGATCTCTGAATGCACATGCGGCAGTGTTGAAAAATAAATACTGCAGCACGTGCATTTGAAGGGTGTGCTTCTAAAAGTACCGATCTACAAATTTTTCAAATTTGAGTTAGGACTATTTTTGGGTCCCCATAAAAATGCGCTTCAAAAAAAATATAATATATGGGGGGTGCAAAATTCAATTTTGAGATATGGGGGGTCGAAAAAAGCAAAAAAATCGCAAAATACAGTTTTTGAAATTTTAAAAGTACCGATCTACAAGCTTTTTCAGCTTTTGTATTTTTTAAAGTACCGATCTACACACATTTTTAAAAATTGTACTTCTAAATGTACGGATCTGCACTTTATTTTTTGTGCTTCTAAAAGTACCGATGTCAGCTCGGCATCATCAGCAGCAAAAACTCAATTTGTGCTTTTTCATTATGGGTAAAAGTACCGATCTACATCTATCTGATTTTGTGCTTTAAAAAGTACCGATCTACATGCTATTACCAATTTGTTCCTTTAAAATGTACTGTACTACAAAAAATCGATTCACTAAATGTTATATAGCTAGTGTTATGTGTATAAACAATGATTATACCCATGCATGTGGATACCCAACAATATGGCCGAAATACCCATACCCAATACCCATGTATGGGTATTGCATACTCCAAACTTTCAATTGCAATTATCTCAAAATCGATTTTTTGTAGATCGGTACTTTTAGAAGCACACCCTTCATTTGGAGATCGTCCTGCGAGCGTGAGCTGAAATCTCGAGTTGACACAGACCAGTTGACACACATGTGTCACCTAGTGTGCGGACCGCCATTATGTGCAAACTCTGATTATTCCGGATTGATTTGTGGATTGGAATTTATCATTCTACCTGTTCATCTGTGGCTCCTTTGCCAACGGGGAAATGAACCCCATCAGATAAATTCTCCATTATTAAGAGACCGTGTTGGGTTGGCGTGAACTGTCTTGTGGTGTACACCTGCGTGGGTTTGTCAGTCAATTTCCGCTGTCATTTCTGTCCATCAAACATAAATTTGAAACATCCTTAACATGAGGCATCCTAAGTTCATGAACGTGCTGAAATCGCTCGAAAGCGAGCAGTTCCAAACGATGTGCATCCATCAGAAATGCATCCAGGCCTTCATTCTCACCCGGATCGTCGGCGATAGAGGCGCCGGGTGCCTGCAGTTTTAGAAATTAAAAAGACTGGTAGCGGGTGCTTTTCGCTTGCCCAAATCCCTAATTTGTAAAAGTTTTTTTAAAAAGAAAATACCAGTGGGCAGGTAGATGCTCGTCAATCAGCCACTGATTTGTAGGGGTCATTCTTAATTCCTTTGACTTGTTTGCTGTACATCCTAGTGCTAATTCCGCAAATTGATGGATGACAGAAGACGTAAACAAAGTGGTTTACTTCGTGACACGTTAAATTTTAGGTGTCTAGTCTTTCCCTTGGGATTTCTTGACACTCATCATTACCACTTCTTGTAAATTAGGTATCCATTTTCGGAATTTGCCACCGCATAATTTTGTGCCTAAATTATTTCTGGGACTCAAACCAGGCAAATATAAATCTCACCTTTATCACCACGCTGCGCGGCAGCTGTCCAATCAGTTCATCACCATCAGCTGAGCCACACTGCCACTGCAGCTGCAGCACGGTCATTTTTGACAGAAATCCCCTGCCAGCCATAACTGTGGTTGCTGGTAAATGACACCCCTTGAGGTGAATGTCGCAATCTTTTTCATTAGTCGGTAGTTTCTTTTGATAAAAATTGAGGATGTCACTAGAAATCTGTTTGGGTGTCAATTCAACCCCCGGAATAGATACAGTTAAATCCATTTCGGTATGTCCTGTGTTCTGGACCAGATTCAGTTGGGAAAGCTAGGCACTCTACAAATTTGTCTGGATTAGAATTATTGATATTTTAATGAAAATCTCGACTGAACTGAGTAGTGATGCGAAAAGCGCCAGACTTTTGGCGCCAAGCGCCAAAAGCGCCATGGCGCTTTTCAAACTTTAGCGCCACGCGCCAAAGGCGCCACAGCAAATTGGCGCCAAGCGCCAAAGGGAACAGGCTTTTAATGGTACAGGTGAGACACACAGTACCATTTTCTTCAATTTCGATAACTTATGTTGCCGTGTGTCGATAACTTGTGCACCAGATGACAGTAGCCGAAAAAAATTCGCCTCAAGATAGATGAATAGCTTAGCTGGTGTGGGATAGATAGCTGGCCGATTGGGGTGGTAATATTTACCAGCCCAGCCCCCCCCCCCCCCATTGGAGACCCTGCACACCTGCAGTTCCATAAGAAAAGTGTGATATCCCTATACCGCATTAATAACAAAACAGGACAATTTTAAATCTCATCACTATCTGTGATATGATGCATAATTTATCACATCACATTGTTGTAACATTCTTTATACAAAGCAAGCAGTGAAAATACCAATCACTGTATTTCCTCGAATTACCCCCAGGGGGTTTATTTTTTCATAGTGGAAATGTTGAAGGGGGTATTTCGAGGGGGTCTAATAATTCGCCAGAAATTTTTCCAAAATCCCAGTACTACATTGTTGTGTGAAACGTACACAAACGTCGAAAAATGCAACAAAAACCGCCATTTATAACACTCTATGGACTGATATATATGTATGTACGTAGACGGTATATAACGGTTCTAACATAACACAGTCATTGTTTTTAACATGTGTTCTGCGTTTCCCGGATGACAAACCGCATTACGTTCTCTATACAGTAAATTTGGGGGGGGGTATTTCGAGGGGGGGTTATAAGTTCATAGTGCCCATTTTGAGGAGGGGTATTTCGAGGGGGGGGGGGTATTTCGAGGAAATACGGTATAAACAATTAGAGTGGGAATGCAGAATGTAGATTTTAGAATGTAAATGTTTTGCAAAATTGCATTTTACACACATCTTTCTGCATCAATAAATGAAGAAAATTGTCAACTATGTGGCGCTTTTTTGGCGCTTTTAAAAACACAAGCGCCAATGGCGCCAGGGCACTATAGCGCCAAGCGCCAAAAGCGCCATGGCGCTTTTCAAAAGTCCAGCGCCAATGGCGCCACATCAAAATGGCGCCAAGCGCCATGGCGCTTTTTGCTTTGGCGCTAGCGCCAGACGCCAGCGTCATGGCGCTTTCACATCACTAGAACTGAGCTGAAAATGGTGTTGGGCAATGTTTTCACTTTCGTTCAGTTATGATTTTAGTTGAGAAACTGTTGAACTAGTTTCTGTGGACAGTCCCTCCCTGCCCCTGGCACAAACAATGGCAAACCCGGTGCAAAACGGGTTTTAAGTTTTTAAATTTTTAAGTGTTTTCAGAAAACACATTTCAAATTTCAAGATTTTTCCAAAAATGGTTTTCAAATGTTTTGCAATAGTTCTCGCATTTTTCAGCTTGATAATTGCATAATTGCAATTCATCTGGTCAGTTTTGAATATATCTGAATTTTTTTGCGGGTTTCCAAGTTCTTGCAGCAAATAGACCATATTCAGCCATTAGTTTCAGCTGATGATTTTTTTGATGATAGATAAATCTCTCTTAGTCTTGAAAATAAAAGATACCTACTTGTTTCTTTAAAGGGAAGTTGTTTCGCCTTCCTTGCTTGAAATTGGGTTTGATTGTGATTTTCTAACGTTTTTTGGCTGGTTTTATTTTTGCAAATTGGTATGTTAGCAAACATCAAGAAAGTGAACATGTGCAACAAAATATATTTTTTTGTGGATAAAATATCTTGATATTAAACTGAACTGCCGGATGTTAGACTACTAGGTGTATGAGAAAACATTGATAGTGAAACAAATCTAAAATTTCTGCAAGGCATCATGCCAAAGGTAACAGATCCTCGACTCGGAAATTTTTACCCCACTCAAAACATGAAAGTAACTTTTCATGCAATCAACTGATAGAATTTCGGGACTGTGGTGACCCCACTCGAAAACAAATCGAGTTTTGAGCCGTACCATAGAGAGCCATTCAAATACTATCCATGACAAAATCCGGAAACGACGTGCACGTTGATACACATATTTACGTTGAAGATAAATACCATGCATGGTATTCACCTGGCGCCGTTTCTGGGCGCCGCTTCAAAACGAGTGCACATGGATCAGCATCATTGTGATTACGCACACTAGTTTTCACCGTGAAATCGTGTGAAAACTGAAATTCTTTCAAATGCAAATTAATGAACACGGTTGAATAATTTTATTTAACTTTTATTGGAATTTAAATTAATGAAAGTTAAAATTTTAAAACTAAAACAGATAGCATTAAAAAAGCAGGCTGGATGTCGCCATGTCGCCATTTCAGTTTTCACATCGGTCAGGGTGAAAACTAGTGTGTGTAGGGCCAATCGAGTTGGAAGGAAAGTTCTCGTCGTCGAAATGATGTAAGGAGTTCACAAAACGGTGAAACCTTTCCAGACAAGTCGGAAAATACCGATAAATGTGATACACCTGCTCAGCGCCCACCACCCATTAAGCTACCTACATAGCAATGGAAAGGCGATGGATTGGCGCTAGGCACCGAGCGCGCCACGGAAAGGATATCGGGTCAGTGGTGTAGCACACTAAAACAGGCAGCTGGGGCACTCTCAGACCAAATAAAATGTCATGTGTCATGTAAAACGCCTTGTAAACTGTCAAATGTCATGTAAAAACCGTGTAAAGTGTCTGTGTATCATAGGTAATCTTATTTTATAGTATCCAAATCATATGTTTTTGTATTCAAATATCCTGTCAAAAGTAAGATTTGGATACAAAGATCATGATTTAGATACGATAAAATAAGATTTGGATATACATGATACATTACAGGGTTTTTACAGACATTTGACACTTTACATGGTCTTTTATATGACACATGACATTTTACAGTGTTTTTTACAGGGCCTGGGAGTGGCACCTGGCTGGCGTCACGTTTATCACTATTTACAAGACGCACAGTGATAAACGTGCGTGTATTTATGATAAAATATTGTGACAATGCAGGCAAATTGGCTGTATGGCCCGAGTCAACTCCCCCCGAAATAACAATGTCCCGAGTCATCAAATTAGTTGATTCGTTCTACATTAAAAAAGTAATAGGTAAGTTGATTCAGGGCACATGGGGTTGATTCAGGGCACATCACTCCACATGCGATATTTCCGCTCACACGCATGGCGCAATAGTGCGCGCGCGCAGAAAAACAAAGAAACATCAAAGCGGTCAAAAGATCAATGCCAATGCGGGTCACACAAGCGAAACTTAAGTGGATGGCTAATGGGGGAATGGATTGGACACACCTGAGGGCTGTACTGGGGGCAGACAAAAGCAAAATATGGCCCAAATTAAACTAAATTATGCGTGCAAGAAGGCGACAAGTCCATTTCCCTCCCTGAAACAGTTTTGCTCTGACCGAATGGAATTTTATGGACACCCCATTTTTCACATATAGGTTGAGATTAGGGGCTGAAAATAAGACACTTTATTGTCAACATATGGAACTTTATGAAAAGCATGAGAGAGCCAAATTGGACATGCATCACGTGCCTGGAATTGGATTGGAAACTTAAAATGCGATTGACTCAAAATCACATTTTGTGGACTTGTCGACTTTTAGAATTAGACGCCTCAATTGTAAATTTTGATTCTGCGATTCGGTTCCAAAATGTTTATAATTTTTTATTCATTTTTTAAATTTCAATTCATCTTTAATTTTTCTATTTATTTTATGCAAACACTTGTTTACTGTCATATGATATGCACACGCTGGAATAAATATGCTAATTGTCACATCACGATGATGTAATGCCATTTTTACTTAGGTATCTTTCATAAACAATGGGGCTACCGTTGGGTTATTTCGGGACACAACGCGGGTGCGCGAGTCAATTCCACGTCTGGGTTGATTCGGGCACATTGGGCGTTGATTCGCTACACATGGCTCTACAGGGGACAACATAGATGCAGGTTGATTCGGGACACATAAACACCTTCCCGGACAAGTTCACCACCCATTTTTGTATTTCATCTCGAATGCAATATCTCCATCCATGGGGGTGTTATAAAACTGAAACTTTGTATATATAAAGTTGTAAGACCCCTCTACTCCCCAACAACGGGGGAGGTGCGGCGACTCACTACAGGGTGGGTCGCCCTATTTGCAACAATTTTTTTGCCGTGTTTGGTGTCCCGAACAAGTTCACCACCCACTTGATTGGCTACACTACAAGAGCCATATCTCCAGCTGTGATGGCAGTATAAAGCTGAAATTTGGGGGATGTCTTGCCAACAACCCCCTTCACGATTCACCAGTGGGGCGGCTGCCAATGACCCACTAAAGCATGGGTCACTGCATATAAAGTTAACCATTTTCTAAAAACAGCCCAAGTGTCCCAAAACAAGTTCATCACCCAACTGCATTAAAAAAATGTTGCAACAACATACCTAATATAAAAATGTATCGGGTTGGAACACTATTTCAGCCAAAAAAAAAATTTTTTCAGTAGGGCACCCACCCTTTCCCATAAACAGCTGACTGAAAATTTCACTTTAAACCAATTTTTTTGTATCACACTTAAAAAGTTGGTTTACAAAGTTCACTAGGGGAGGGTCTAAGGTTCAAAGTTATGTAAACAACATATCTTCTAAAATGCTTCCATAAGGAAATTTACTTGGGGTGAATTCTATGATGTCAAAATGATGTCATTTCAGGAAGAAAATTTGACAAAATTTTCACTTTTTCATTCACCCCAAATAAATTTCCTTATGGAAGCATTTTAGAGGTTATGTTGTTTACATAACTTTGAACCTTAGGCCCTCTCCTAGTGAACTTTGTAAACCAACTTTTTAAGTGTGATACAAAAAATTGGTTAAAAGTGAAATTTTCAATCTGCTGTTTATGGGACAGGGTGGGTGCCCTACCAAAAAAAATTTAATGAGCAGAACTAGGGTTCATATCTGATTCAATTTTATATCAGGTATGTTCTTACAACATTTTTTTATAATGCAGTTGGGTGGCAAACTTGTTGGGGACACTTGGGTTGTTCTTAAAAAAATTATCAAATTTATATGCAGTGACCCATGCTTTAGTGGGTCGTCAGCAGCCGCCCCACTGGTGTATTGTGAGGGGGGTTGTTGGCAAGACATCCCCCAAATTTCAGCTTTCTACCGCCCTCACAGCTGGAGATATAGCCTTCAAAGTGTAGCTAATCAAGTGGGTGGTGAACTTGCTTGGGACACCAAAAACGCCACAAAATTTTTTTGCATATAGGGCGACCCACCCTGTAGTGAGTCGCCGCATCCCCCCCCCCATTGTTGGGGAGTAAGGGGGTCTTACAACTTAATATATACAAAGTTTCAGCCTTATAACACCCCCATGGACGGAGATATTGCATTCATAGTGAAATAAAAAAATGGGTGGTGAACTTGTCTGGGAAGGTGTTTAGAAAGAGTTGATTCGGGCGGAGTTGATTCAGGCATCCGTACCGGCAAATTGGCAAGCGCTTGAGAAGTCCATGGGAACAGTGAACACTCCTGCGCAATGATTTAGTATGTAGATTTCAAATCTCGAGACAGCGCACTTATCATTTGGAAATTGAATGGTCATGCTCTCTTTATCGTCAATGGACTATGAACTAAAATATAACTTGTTTGTATGTATTTTTTATACACGACTTATGCAAGCTGATATTACTGATAGATGATAAACAAGACTTTATAATACCAACACAATTTGAAAAATGTCCCGGGAAACGATTATTCATTGTAGGTCGAATTTACGTCACGGCGGCGTTCGTAAAGAGATTGCTTTGTCTATTAAGCGGCTTCAAGCTAAATATGATAATTTGCAGCGATACCAAATTAGATGGCCTATTCCGAAACTGCAACATTTAAATGCGTTCATTAGATGACATTATTGTTTTACCTGCATCTGGGACACCATGTCAAAAAACACCATAAAATATACCCAAACGTTTATCATTTCCCGTGATTATATGATGGTATCAGGATGCTCAGTGACAGGTGACACATCCAAAAGTAGTGTAATTTCTAAACTGATAATTAATTGTAATTATTGGATGATTATTGATTAATTATGATTTCTAGATTATGCTTGCATTTGCAGATTTACGGTATATCGACCCAAGCGATAAAATCTACGCCAGTGCGCAAGGTGCCGCCGAAATCTATTCAGCATAAGAACCTCGCCCTGGGGTCAGTTCCGCAAGTGGAGAACTGAAAGTGCATATGGCAAAATCGAAGTGAAATGGCAAGTACATTGGCAAAAGCGAAGAAAAATGGCAAGTCAAGTTGAAAAAATGTGCCATTTCACTTCGCTTTTGCCGTTTGCGCTTTCACTTCTCCACTTGCGGAACTATCACCGGTCTATACTGGCAATAATCTGCAAATAATGATTCTTTACATGCAATTCCAAAATGAATAATTTGATTGCATCCTTACTTAAATAAATATTTACATACAATTTTTGGAGAGATCACCATTTACTCGTCAAAAACACAGAAACGAAACAAAAATAAACAAACAAAAAAGCAACAGACAGTTGTTGATTAAATTTTGAAAAGAATCTATGTATGATCAAAAATGTTAGAACAAATATATAACTCGAACATACCTATTTAGTAAACAGGAAACACACAATTGTTTGTATTTAGGAGGCACAACTAAGTGTGCCTAACCACACTACCGTATTTCCTCGAAATACCCCCCCGGGGGGTGGTTGTATCAGAGTGGGAATTTTAAGGGGGGTGTATTTCGAGGGGGGCTTATTTTTCCGCCAGAATTTTTTTTTGAAATTCCTGTACTAAATTGTCGTCTGTAACGTACGCAGACGTAGAAAAATGCAACAATAACCACTATATATAAGTCTATTGACTTATATAAATGTGTAACACTGTTCTAACGTAACAATTCATAGTTTTTAACGTGTGTTTTGCCAAATCCGAAACCGCAGTTTTGTTATGTACGTTCTCTGTACACTCAATTTTGGGGGGGGGGTATTTCGAGGGGGTGGGTAATTATTTTATAGTGTCCATTTTGAGGGGAGGGGGGTATTTCGAGACGGGGGGTATTTCGAGGAAATACGGTAATTACTTTTCAAATGGAATTTCGGTAACTCATAAATAAGTTTTGAACACGCTTGAGTTTACCAGAGAGAGGTTTCTGTCAGCCACAGTCGATGGAAAAACTCAGGAAAAATGCTAGTCTAGGTAAATAGCTTAGCAGTAGAGAAAAAAACGAAACCCATAAATATTCTATATATCGCATATTTCATATTTCGAAACGCAAAAATACACTTTCTCAACTGCCAGAATACGTCAACTGTGTCTTTCCCTCAAAGCCAACATTTTTATGTATAGAAATTGGTACACCTTACTGTCACATAATATCTGTAATTGATTATCAACTGATTGTATTCCAATTTTTTTAGTAAACACCTTCCTGATCAAGTCCGGCCCCCAATTTTTTATTTTACGTCTGCCGTCCTATCTACAGTTCTAGGATGCGCCAGAAGCTAAAACTTGGGGTAGATATTGGCGCAACACCCCTCTACTTCGCATGAATTGAAGGGGTCGCGGCGACCCCCTACAGGGTGGGTCGCCAAGTGCAAAAAATTTTTGCAGCTTTTTTAGTGTCCCACACAGGTCCGGCCCCCACTGATTTCTTTCACTGCGGGGGCCGTACCTCCACCTGTGGAAGGGGTATAATTCTACAATTTTGGGGATGTGTCGCCAACACCCCTCCCCTACTATACACTGGCCAGGCGGTCTTTAGCAACTAACCACAGTGTGGGGTGCAAAGTTTAAATTTTTTTAAATGTTACTGTCCAACACAAGTCCAGCATCCAATTGAATTTCAAAAAATGAACACTTTTGTGTTGTTTTAACACTAATGTGGTTGACAATGTGAAATAAGCATGAAATATCCTCTAAAAAATATTTAATCCGACCTAAAACTGCCCACCACACGAACCCCTCCCCCCAAGTGGGTGACAAAAAAATCACTTTTTACAACTTTTTTATTAGACACTTGAACTGCTGGTTTACAATGATTTATAGAGGAGGGTTAAAGCTATCAAATTGTGTAAAAAACCTTACCTCAAAAATGCCTTCATAAGAAAATTTGCTGGGGGTAAATTTAAAATTGTAAATTTTGCCTATTTTTGTTCCTGCAATGATGTCATTTTTACAATTTGAAATTCACCCCCAGCAAATTTTCTTATGAAGGCATTTTTGAGGTAAGATTTTTTACACAACTTGAGACCTTTAACCCTCCCCTATAAATTTTTGTAAACCAGCCATTCAATTGCGTCTAATAAAAAAGTTGTAAAAAGTGATTTTTTGTCACCCGCTTGGGGAAGGGGTTCATGTTTTTAGAGGATATTTCATGCTTATTTCACATTGTCAACCACATAAGTGTTAAAACAACACAAAAGTGTCCATTTTTTGAAATTCAATTGGATGCTGGACTTGTGTGGGGCAGTAACATTTTAATAAATTTTAAACTTTGCACCCCACACTGTGGTAGGTTGCCAAAAACCGCCTGGCCAGTGTATAGTAAGGGAGGGGTGTTGGCGACACATCCCCAAAATTTTTAGATCTATACCCCTCCCACAGCTGGAGATACGGGACCCGCAGTGTAAGAAATCAACCGGGGGCCGGACCTG
This sequence comes from Sphaerolaimus hirsutus, assembly GCA_964036195.1. Classification (NCBI taxonomy): domain Eukaryota; kingdom Metazoa; phylum Nematoda; class Chromadorea; order Monhysterida; family Sphaerolaimidae; genus Sphaerolaimus; species Sphaerolaimus hirsutus. Next base: position 12,875,479 of record OZ038459.1, read on the forward strand.
TGCGGGACAGTGAAAACGCTGCAAATTTTTTTCACATATATGGCAACCCCCGCTATAGTGAGTCGCCGCTGCCCCATTTATTCATGAGGGGTAGTGGGGGGTTGCGCCTATATACCACCCAAGTTTTAGTTTTCCACCCCTCCCACAACTGGAGATATGGCCTGCGAAGTGAAAAAAAAAATTGGCGGCCGGACTTGATCGGGAAGGTGTTTAGTTGTTGGTCAGTGGTTATACACACCGCAAAACTAATGCAATATTAGGATGCACAAATATATACTTCTAGAATAGTGCGCTCTAGTGCATTACGTCATGCCAAGGTGAACACACTAAAAAACGTGCCGCGGCGCCATCGCCAATTTTTTAGTGCGGGAGTACTTTAAATCGCGCCAGCGGCGTCACCGACTAAATGGCACAATTGCCCTCACCCAACCACGAGATCACCAGCGTCCAAATTGGGAATGAGCCCAGCGTCTGCGAGCCCGGCTGGGCCCAATTTCGATGCGTAGCGACGCCACGCGGATTGCTTTTTACGTTCGACGCTATTGGAAAGGGCTTCATTTCGGGTCCAGTTTCGTACTTTCGCATTGTTTTTCAAATGCGCCAGAATTTGTTTTGTAAGAGAGAGTCTGGAACCAGCGTTTGGAGTGTCGTTCCAACTGAAAAGTTTGCATGGTAGTTTTAATAGTTATTGTCACGTATTTATTGACTGCAGGTTTACATGGTTGACATCCGCACCGCAAAATGTTTTTGCAAACGGGCCCCAATTCGGCAAATGATCAAAAAAAGAATGGTTGTAAATGGAAAGTCAAGTGACGGTCTTGACCACGGAAATGACCGTTGTGAATGATATAATGTCACAGCAAAAGAGATAAAAAATAGAAACCTCGACAAGAACCATACCGGAAATACTCGGCAGTAATGTTGACCACCCGGCGAATTAGCGGCAGTTGGCGTGAGATTAGATCATCGGCATTCTCACCCTGCAAACCGACCAAAAATGTGTTAAAATCCACAGATACCTCGACACAAACCCCACCAAACCCACAGCGAAAGATCGATGGCTAATTTTAACCGCCTGCAATTGCTCATCATCCACGGTCTCCCTCAAAAGTTGCCACGCAAAGACTTTCGCCTTGATATCCATGCGTTTCGGCGAGAGTCTTCGAACACGATCGGCGGCGCACTCGAGGGCGCGGTCGCTGAACGGGGCGCACAGGTCGTTGCCCAACGTGCGGCGCAGGGTCACCGCCTGGGGGGCGATTGGTTGATATGATGAGATTGAGTCACAAGTGGGGCTGCTGAATGACAGGGATTTGATGAGACACGAGACAACAACACGGCATAAATCATATAACTCTGAGCCTGTAGTCATGTAAACCCGCTAGTCATGTAAGTCTACCCAACCGAGAAAGAGTTACATGACTAGTGGGCTTGAATGACTGACAGGCCTTCACCGTATCAGATAAGCAGTTTTTGTACAACAACGGAAAAAGACCCCAAAACAAACCTTATTAGCTAGGAAAGATGATCCAGGCCAATCCTCCTTTGTTACCGAGTCATCAGGAGTTGGTAACATTAGTTTAGCTGAACGCCGTGTCACGACACGATCCTGGGGAAGCTGGTTCTGTTGCTGGTTACCTGTACACACCAGATTTTTATCGACTAATAAATATAGGTGCTGGAATGGCCGAAATCAATTCATCATCGTAAATATCATTTACTTGGGAGTTATTAAATTGGTTATTGTTTGTATCCGAGGGAATTTAAAATCAGAATAAAGACAAATGTCCCCATTTGGTACACACCAAACCGACAAAATAGCGTCCAAAAAAAAAAACCTCGCTTAAACCGACCAATTTGCCCAGTAGCCGCACTTGTCTGAACCCAGCAATATCCAACTTGGTGCCCTTCAGGTCGGTCTAGAGCAGACTCGTCAGCGCTGTCGGCAGTGTTTTCATGTGTCAGTTTTACAGAACCGTTCGCAGTGTTTCTGAAAATGTTGTGTGAAGTTGAGAGTTAAGTGTGAAGAGTGGTGTTCGTCGGTTTCCGATGAAAGTACCGGTAGTCAGATAATGGTAATCATCTGAAGAATGTAACTAAAAATAAAATGTTGAAAGAAAGTAACATACTTTTTTTCCGACTTCTGCACCTTGAAAGGCGGCTGGTCATAGTCGTCGGCAGGAACCTGCGGGAAAAAATAGCTCAAAATACGTGCGTAAAACGCAAAAAAATGACGCAATGTTTTCGGGTTCAAACGGAATGCCATTGCGACTTGACAACTGAAAACTGAAAGTAACCCATCAAGTTCCAACCCCGACTGCGGGAAACGTCGTTTTTACAGCCACGTCCGTCCCGAAAAAAACACGCTCACCCGATCGTAAAACTCAGTCTCGTTTGAATCATCAATAAATCCCCCAAACAAACCTGATCATCTTCACCGACTGCCTCAACCTTGATCTGAACAACTCCGTCAGGCCCAATACATTCATCCTGGGGGCAGTCCCACACCCTGTAAAATGACCTGTAAAATGTCAAATGTCAAAGTCATGTAAAATGCCAAAATGCCTGGAAAATGGCACACGTAAATAGGTGCGTTTGCATTTTACATGACTTTTGACACTTTGCATGACATTTGACATTTTACAGGGCATTTTACAGTGTCTGGGATTGGCACCTGGAGCTCACCCTGCTTCATTTCCGCATCGAGCAAATCACGCTGTTTGTGTTCTTTTTCAGATATGTTCTCTAATGCCCGCTGAGCATTCAACACTCGTTCTAGGATCTCCGACTCTCGTTGCCGTTTGAGAAGCTTATCTCTTGGCTCGACGGCTGGTTGCTTTTGCAGTGATGTTGACGCGTTGCTGCGCAGGGTTGGAAAACATCATTTTTTCAAACGCTTCGGATTAAATTTATAAAAAAAACTGAGTTTCTTAACAAAACGAAAATCAAGTGCCGTTCCTAATTGCTGTAGATTGAGAAGCTGGAGGTAGTCGAGCAAAAAGTGCATCACGAGCAAAACGACGCAGGTTTTAGACATTACCGAGTTCAAAACTGAAGGATTTCAACTATCAATATTTTACTTAGAATTTTAATTCAAAGCGAGCGAAAATTACAAAAAAATACCACACAATTTCCAGCCCATAAAGCCGTAAAAAACTAACCCAACATTGATCACTGTGGCCACTTGGCGTGGAGCACGCGTCACAGTTACGGGAACGAAAGTGCCCCGCTTGTGACACCCAGCTCCGCCCACTTTGCATGGATTTTTCGGTGGATTCAACACGGGCGTGTAGGCGATTCTGCGCGACGGTGTAATTTCGGTGCAGTGTAAAACACTTTTACTACTGAATATCTGAGAGATTGTAGTAGGCTTCAAAGGCACATGCTTTGACGCTTAAAGTTGGTGAGGAGTTACGTAAATACGTAATAAAAAAGCCAGACTTATCGCAGCATCAGACTTGAAGAGCATTTGGCCTTATACATATTCTAGTTGAGTAAATTTTGTCTGCTCCGTGATTGACAGCTAGGGGGTATACTCGGCAGACACGATACTCTACAACAGATATTATAGGAGTTATGTCTTCGGCTGGCAGACGGCCAGCCGAGAACTTATGGAAGACGTGATGACGAGGAAGTGGTGACGTCATGAAGACTACGTGATAGCGAGAGATGATGATGGCGACGAAAGTGATCACGTAATGATGGAGTGTTTCAGCGTAATGTCATCCGAGTATACTAGCTGGAAAATTTTAATGGCTTAGATGTTTTCTCAAAATACTTTTCTAGGGGGTAAATGGCTGAAGCAAGATTAGATAGCTAAGATCCTGGCCAATTGAAGGTGCCTAATTGAACTTAGATGTTTGAGTACCTGGCACCCGTACGCCCTTACGTGAAACTATTCTGCCGCAGTAACAAACCGGTCTCGATTGAAACACAAATACTTTCTAGTGTAGGGCAAAGTCCTGGCGGCGGCGCCCTGAACCGCAGCCGCGTCATAGTCCACGGGGCTGGTACGAAAGCAAGACGGTTGTTCAGTGTGTTCGCTCTGCACGGGCGCGTCTGTCTGCCACCCGCCCAGCTCCGACGTCGGCACTGCGGTAGTGGCAATCATATAAACATTGTATCAAGAAATACGGTGGAATGGCGATGTGCGAACTACCGAATATCCTCGAATAAATCCCCCCCCCCCTTACAAAACTCCCCCCTGTTGGCCGAATGAGGTAAAATTACCCACTTGAATAACTCTTCACATTTGAATTACTCCCCGCCCCTCTGCGACGGGTGGAATAGATGTTAGGTCAATCTAAAATACAATCTATGAAGTTATACAGACCAAAAAAGCTACGCCTGGACTGCAAATACAGTGCAGTGTAAAACGAAAAATACAAAAGAATATTATCCTACACCAGCGACAGCAGATACCCGTTGTAATTCTGAGGAGAAATACCCCCTCCCCCAGCAAAAACTGACGAAAAAACCTCCCCTGGGGTCTTATTCGAGGATAAAGGCGCACCGCGCATTGCAAAGTGTAACGGGGAGTTCGGACGATTTTTGCATGGGTGGAATTCAAAGGCAAAATTAAAGAGGGGTGGAATTAACAATCGTCCGAACTAGGGTTGGCCGATGTTTTTTTTAAAACGTTTTTTTATAAAAAAACGTTGTTTTTTTTTAAAAAACATGACGTCCAAAATGTTTTTTTTTAAAAAAAAACATCAGCTGAAATTTTTAGTACTAAGCACTAGGTATTTTGCAAAATTTTTGCACGCAAGCGCGCAATTTCACACACAAATTGACATTGGTGGTTGTTTTCATTGGTTTTGTTGCATTTTTAGTATCAAAACATCCATTTCTATGTGCTACCATGGGTGAATAAGCCGACATATGTTGCTGTAATATATAATATTGAGGTAATGTACCCCCACAATGTGTAACTTCACTCCCAAAGTAACAACCTCCTTTTATAACCTTGTTTGATCACCATTCCGTGCCAAACTTTACCTGAAGTCACAAACATTTGACTATAAGGCGATATACGAACGATATGTCGACAAAAAATGGATATTTTTGACACAAATCACCACTTATAATGCTATCCCATGGCTCCACAGCCATTATATGGTCATATTTAACATCACAGAGTATTGCCAGTGTCTGATATACCTATATATGTTGACACTAGGTCATATCTGGGAGCTTTTAAAAAAAAACGTTTTTTTTTTAAAAAAACATCGAGTTAAAAAAAAACGTTTTTTTCCAACCCTAGTCCGAACAAACCAAAATTTCAGTAGTTTTTTTGTGTCGTAAAACAAATCGTCCGAACTGACCTTATAATTCTGCCCGGGCGGAAATTAAAACGTCCGGACCCGATCGTTACACTTTGTAGTGTGCGGTGCGCCATACAGTAGTTGACAGACAGTCAACCGAAAAACTTGACACGCTCAAGCCAAACAGCTCATCCAAGCAACAAAGAAAAAAGCGGGCGCACCAGCAGCGGCGCCATGCCGCACGGGCACAATGGGCGAGTTCAGGTCGCGCTGCACGGCGGTCCTGGAGGCGAGGTTGTTGGACGCGAGCAGGTAGTCGATGATGGAAGTCATCTTGGTGTCCAGCGAATCCAGGCGGGAGGTTATCACTTCGAACATCTCCGCGGATGAAGGGGGCCCGCACGCCATCGCTTTGACTCTTCGATACTGTTTATACTGTGGCAGTCTACGCAGTACCGTATTCCTTCTATTGAACGGCATACCTCCAATAGAAGGGCACCTCCAATAGAACGGCAGGTTTTGGCACATTTTACCGCTCCTCAAAAGAATAGAACGACAGCCTCCAATAGAACTTCAGTTGGAAATTGCGTTGGAAGAATGCCAAAACCCACAAATATGGAAAGTGGCGGGAATGTTCAAAGCATTCAAATACATATGAATGTGGCAAATTGATACTTTGATGCCAAAATACTGCTCAAGTTACATAAAAATTAAAACTGTTCAAAATGTTTAAATAAAAGATGCGTGAAAAGATAGAACGACAGTCTCCAATATGTAGTAGTTGAGTGAACTTACTACAAGTTGTAAGTTCACTCAACTACTACAAATAGAACGGTAGGTAAAAAGTTATGAAAAAATAGAACGAAGCTCTTCTAAATACTAGAAGAAATACGGTATATACAATGCATTTATGTGAAAAGCGTTGCTGAGTGATTGCGACTGTATAAGGTAAACGTGGATGGATGGCTTCACTCTGACACCTTTATTATTAATCGAACGCCACCAAAGGAGCTTTCATAGTTAAAGTGTCATTTTGTTCATCTGTTCAAATATATGAATATAAAAACAACACATAAGCACCACCCGAGACTTGGCAAGTGAATAATCATATGAATAAAATCACAGCTATGATGGCAGAATTCCAATGCTCAAACAAGGCAGAATTGGTTGTATTGAAAGTTAGAAATAACATAAAAAGTTAACCCAAACCCAAACTGCAAGTCACTGGTCGTTGCATGGCTCAGTAAATGTCAGGCATATCCCTAGTGTTTCAAAGGCTCAAAATCCAAAGATACCACGAAAAATTTGCTAGTGCAAGCATACGTTTGTGTTTACTGCAGTGACTGTGAAATTTCGTCCAGATTCAGGGGGGGGGGGGTTATCGCTATACAAAGCTCTAACCAATTTTTACATTCCCGTGTCACACAATAACAGTAAGGTCAACATTTTAGGTCAACATTAACAACCAAATAGGAAAGAATCCCTGAAAATATGGTTGCTAAAGCTCCACTCGTTCTCAAGTTATTCACGCGAACACCAATAATTGTCGCTTTTAATTTTAATACCACCTCACAATGATTGGCAGGGCGTTGCTTGATCTCCCCGCTCTGTTGCAGTTGGCTATTGATAAGAGTGGTTGTTACATTTAGTGATAATTTGTTGCATTTTGTGACTCGGTGCACATCACTCCTTCATAATAAATTTTTTGCATTGGTTATTGTGCCTTTTTTCGCCCAATGCCTACCGTCACGAGGTGTTGGTAGTGACAATTACGTGCATGAATAACTTGAGAACGAGTGGAGCTATCGCAGCAATATTTTCAGGGATCCTTTCCTATTTAGTTGTTAATGTTGACCTAAAATTTGACGTTAATCCGACTACCCAGTGCCAAGTTATTCGAAGTCTAGTGCGGGCGTCTAAATTGCCGCACCCTGTATTTAGAACCACACTGCCGCGTGAAACGGGCAGGCACAAAAATGGTAATAAATGTCGAGTCATAATGCCTCGAGTCAAGTGGGAGAAGAACTACATCACTTGAATGGGAATTGAACACTGAAACATGTATTCTGCGGGTTCTCATTGGCAAAATGCCTGTCCAATAGAGAACCATTGCGGCTGCGCACGCTAGAATATCTTCGAAATTTGGGAAACTAATAGATATGCCTTGAACACATTTGTTCACCAGAATGAATCATTCTGATGACTATCAGTAGTAGGTAGTTGACGGAGCCCTCATTGTCGTAAACTCAAATATGTTCAAAACAGATTTATGAGTGTCCAATATTTCGGTGGTGTACTAGGTCTGCGTAGCGCCACACCAATGATAGATAACAAAAACATTTCAGTGCGAAACAGCACAACGCCGACCAAAGAAGGAACCCTGGGCCAAACTGAATTCTGCTGACATGGTTGAGTTACAGCCACTTTCTTACTGAACGAATTTGAAAGTTGTGCTAGCACTAACAAACACCAAAATAAACGTGTAAGACAACAAACAGGTAAATGTAATTTTCAAAATCAACCCACCAAAACACGAACTTTGAGACACCAGACCTAATCAGGAATGGCGATCCAAATCCACCTAAAACTCTTTGAATTAATACTAGGATAAATTTCGGCCTCTTAGGCCATGCTAGGCTAAAACCTAACGAATAAAAGGGCTTGACACTTCGCTGAACAAAATTTATTTGCCTTTGAATTCATCCGGGCAGTCGGGCTGCAAATTCGGGTGTGCCGCCTTGAACTGTGGCAGCAACGTCAGGTGGGCATGCACTCGACTGATGTTCGGGAATTCTTCTATCGGCACGTTGAATCTGCAGCCACAGACAACGTCACTATTCTTGGACGGATGCCAACACGCGGTCCAAGCGATGTTTACCTGTTTGCGTTATAGACCTGAGGAACGAGGCAACAATCAGCCATTGTAACTGTCTCGCCAAAACAGTACTGCGCGCTGCACGTCGATAGCACCATCTCCAATGCTACAATGAATGAATGATATAATTTACCGATTTCCTCGAGATACCCCCAGGGGGTGTATTTTCAAGATTGCACATTTTGAGGGGGGTAATCGAGGGGGTATTTTGAGTTCTATTTCCCAGATTTTTTTTTAATTCGTCGTTTGTCAAGAGGAAAAATTAACCAATGGGATTTATTATTCATAAAGTTTACTTTTTCTGATTCTGCTGACTTTGAGGGGGTGTATTTCGAGGGTGGGGGTATATTAAGGGGTGGGTACTTTGAGGAAATACGGTATATCAATGTTACTTTATGCGAATACATCCAGAAATATAATTAACAAAAAAATGTGTACAACACAGACCTCGAAAGCCAGCCTCAATCCAATGCCTGCCCCACTCCAACTTGGCTGCTGCAGCGTTATCACTCGGAACGATTTCGGCCAACTTTTGCAGCACCTATACAAAGGATTTTGACAGGTTACATACCTTTAATCGTCGAAAAAGTCAACAGGGGACGTATTTATTTACATTCTTTGTCATATTATTCGACTGGCGAAAAAGTTATTCAATGGGAAGGATTATTTTTCATCAGAATTTTCAGCAAAATTCGTGATTTACGGTGGTAGTGAAGGCGGGTTTGTATGCAGCTACTAGGGATGGCCAAAAAACGTTTTTTTAACGACCCTGTTTTTTATTATAAAAAACGTTTTTTTATTATTTAAAACGTTTTTTTTCGTCAAAAGCTCCCAGTTATGGTTATGGGTCAACATATACAGGTACATTAGACAACTGGCAGTACTTTGTTATGGTATATATAGCCAGAGCATGGCTGTGGAGCCATGGGATAGAATTATAAGTGGGTATTTATGTCAAAAATATACATTTTATGTCGACTTCTTACGTATATCGCCTTTTGTCGAAGGTTCGTGACTTCAAGTGAAGTTGGGCATGGAAAAGTGCTTAAATAAAGTTATAAGAGCAGGCAAATACATTGGCAGTGATGTATCACACTGTACAGCTATATGGGGGCACATTGGCTGAATATTATATACTACACTAACATATCACGGCTCATTATGACACAATAGCAGGAACAAATGGAAGGTTTCACACTAAAAAAAAGAAAAGTTTTTATTAAATGTTCATATACCTGTCCATTGACACATCACCAAGTAACCGATCCTTCCTGAAAAAGCGCTGGATAGAAAGCGAAAAAACAACTTTAGAAAACGTGGCCAATACTTAAGAAAGCTCAAGTTGACACAAGAACCCTCAAATTGACATAAAAATGTGACTGAACCCCAGTTTCGTTCCTGCTGCCAGACTGGGGCAGCCAAAAAACCTATGTCGCTGTTCACCGGAACTCCTCAGTGGACAAGTGACACAGCGCTTACTTAACCCTGGGCTAAGAAGCCCCCCTGCCCACTCCCAAAGGTTTAACCTACCATTTTGTCTTTTTTGCTGTCCGGTTTACTGTGCGCGCCACTTTGCGTCGATTTTCGGACTCGGTGGCAGTCACTGGTGCGGTCACGGTCTCGGTCACGTTCACCGCGTTCACAAAGGCTAGTGGCCCTGCTCGCACTGCGCTCATGCCTCGAGTCGCACTTGCTGCTCATGTCAAAATTGAAGCGAAGTAAATAAATATACCAAGTCTGCGTGTTGGGGGGGGGGTATTCATCAGGGTAAAGTTTCGTTCAATCAGTGTGCAGAAAAATCCAGGGCAGAGAAACTTTTTCTTTTTTATCAAAAGCACCTTGACAAAAATTCAAAATTCGCGCCGACAAATGTCACGTAATCAGGTGCCTTGAAGTTCAGGGTCTTTTTAAGCAGAATTTTGCAAAAAGGAAAAACACAAGTTGAAAATAGGATACGAGGAGTAAAATAGAAAACACTGACGTTTGAGTCAACTGAAAGAAGGCTGTAAAAAAAGGAAAAACGGAGTTAGGCATCTATGATCAAATTTCTAATTTCTGTCAGAAAGTTCACGTTCATATCCTTCTCTAAATACCAAACTAAATTTCTATATTTGATGCAGCACCTCATGGCAGTTTCAAATAAAACAGGTATTGGGTAGCCGTTTCTTTTAAAACCCAATATAATTGGTCCGATTCCTCTACAAAATAAACTCCAGTTTGAACTCAATCTCATAGCTCGCAGCCAGTGACCAAAAAAGGAACTCCTTTTTACCTGTTCTGAATGTCCGGATGTGTAGTGAGTTGCACTGATACATTGGAACTGGAAGTCTTTTGTCATAAAGCTGCCAATTAACATTTGCAAAGTCCACCGTAAGATCCAGGAAATCTGTGTCTGTGTCTGAGCGGTGGGTACGATTGATAGGGAGATTTTCAGGATAAATATTCTATATAATTTCTCCGGGGTTGGCGATTTTACTCCCATCGAAACATATCAAGAGGTCGTCAATATACCGGAAGCATTTCAACATATGCCGGCTAGTGTGTGGATTATTGACTACCCACTCTAGTTCACGATGCATCAAGCTAGCACAGGCTAAACTGGGTGCTGAGCTGCATCCCATAGGTAACCCAGAAATTTGATGAAATAGCTGATTAGCAAAAAATAGGTAAGAATTGCTCAAAACGGTGCAGACTAAATGATCAATGTCCACTGCATCGAAAGCCATATGTGTACTTTCAAAGGTGTCCGTGTACCAAATTCGGCTCCATCCCAAAACAACAAATTTTTTCTTGGAGTTGTTCAAACACCTTCTAGTCAATTTGCAAATGTCATGAATTATCTCTCTATGGTTCATATTTGGGTAAAGAGTACTAAAGTCTCCACAGTAGCATGTTGCTGTCTTACCTTCCATTTTCAGATTGTTGCAGAATTCAACCACGTCCATTGCTGAATCACAGGGCCAGTATGCAGAAAATGACGATTGACCACTACCTGCAAAACTAGAACAATATCGTTGCATGTGTTCTTTGAAGTGGCGTAAAATTCTATGTAAAATAATGGCTACTTTTTTGATTGGGGCCTTGCTACCACCACTAATGAAACGGAATTTCACAGGGTTTTTATGCATTTTCGGGATTGGGAATAGACGCGGGACTTCCTGCCATTTTATATTTAGCTGAAGGCCAAGGTTACGTAAAATATTATTTTGTCCATTAATTATGTCATTTTCACAACCAGCTATTGGGAAATAAGTAGCGTTACCCTTAAAAATTAGCGAACAGTTCTCTAGTGTTACCCCTAATTCTTTACACATTTGAAGCGCCGCAAATTTTTTGCAAAAAACTATCATGTTACTTGTAGCTTTATCGGCAGGCGCTATTACATATTTTTCATGTAACTTTTTGGCTCTCATAATTATCTCATTTTTTGACAATTGCTGCCTCTCAATAAAGCACCAGTTTTTACACCTATTTCTAACGTATTTATCCATCAACTCACACATTTGTCTCTCATCTCCTATCCTTATCTTGTCAACAATTCGGTGAACCAAATCTTTGAGTAAAATTAGGCATGATTCCATTGTGAAGTTTTCCGGATGTCGATATTTAGACCCTGCGCAAAGGACATTTTCTAGGACGGGGTCCCCCACCACAGCCAAGTCACCTGTAATAATGTGATTATGAAAAGTGTCTATGAATGGTGAGGTTTCGCAATCACAACTGGCTTTAAGGTAATTTATAAGTTCTAAACACCTTCCCGGACAAGTTCACCACCCATTTTTTTATTTCACTTCGAATGCAATATCTCTGTCCATGGGGGTGTTATAAAGCTGAAACTTTGTATATATAAAGTTGTAAGACCCCTCTACTCCCCAACAATGGGGCAGGTGCGGCGACTCACTACAGGATGGGTCGCCCTATATGCAACAATTTTTTTGGCGTTTTTGGTGTCCCAAACAAGTTCACCACCCACTTGATTGGCTACACTACAAGAGCCATATCTCCAGCTGTGATGGCGGTATAAAGCTGAAATTTGGGGGTTGTCTTGCCAACAACCCCCTTCACAACCCACCAGTGGGGCGGCTGCCAACAACCCACTAAAGCATGGGTCACTGTGTATAAAGTTAACCATTTTCTAAAAACAGCCCAAGTGTCCCAAAACAAGTTCATCACCCAACTGCATTAAAAAAATGTTGCAACAACATACCTAATAAAAAAATGAGTCGGGTTGGCACACTATTTCAGCCAAAAAATTTTTTTTTCAGTAGGGCACCCACCCTGTCCCATAAACAGCCGACTGAAAATTTCACTTTAAACCAATTTTTTGTATCACACTTAAAAAGTTGGTTTACAAAGTTCACTAGGGGAGGGTCTAAGGTACAAAGTTATGTAAACAACAAAACCTCTGAGATGCTTCCATAAGGAAATTTACCTGGGGTGAATTCTATAATGTCTAAATGATGTCATTTCAGGAAGAAAATTTGACAAAATTTTCACTTTTTCATTCACCCCAATTAAATTTCCTTATGGAAGCATTTTAGAGGTTATGTTGTTTACATAACTTTGAACCTTAGACCCTCCCCTAGTGAACTTTGTAAACCAACTTTTTAAGTGTGATACAAAAAATTGGTTTAAAGTGAAATTTTCAATCTGCTGTTTATGGGACAGGGTGGGTGCCCTACTGAAAAAATTTTAATGAGCAGAACTAGGGTTCATATCTGATTCGATTTTATATCAGGTATGTTCTCACAACATTTTTTTATAATGCAGTTGGGTGGCAGACTTGTTTGGGACACTTGGGTTGTTCTTAAAAAAATTATCAAATTTTTATGCAGTTACCCATGCTTTAGTGGGTTGTCGGCAGCTGCCCCACTGGTGTATTGGGAGGGGGGTTGTTGGCAAGACATCCCCCAAATTTCAGCTTTCTACCGCCCTCACAGCTGGAGATATAGCCTTCAAAGTGTAGCTAATCAAGTGGGTGGTGAACTTGCTTGGGACACCAAAAACGCCACAAAATTGTTTTGCATATATGGCGACCCACCCTGTAGTGAGTCGCCGCACCTCCCCCCATTGTTGGGGAGTAAGGGGGTCTTACAACTTAATATATACAAAGTTTCAGCCTTATAACACCCCCATGGACGGAGATATTGCATTCGAAGTGAAATAAAAAAATGGGTGGTGAACTTGTCCGGGAAGGTGTTTATATTGGAGCAGTTCTTAAAAACTTTGTTGTGGTTGCAGAGGTAGTGAGACAAGGGACGATCTTAAGAGTAGCTAAGCACAAATTTGTTGTCTTTCAACCAATTTGGTGCTATCAAATCACAGAAATTTTTTGCTATTAAGCACTTTAGAAGGACGAATGATGTCCATTATTGGACCGGGAAAGAAACAATTCACAAAACGCTTCTTGTGGTGGTCTACCGGAATTTACATCACCTTGTAGCAGCTCTTGAACAATTCTGTCATGGTTCCGGTATGCTCTGTGTCGTTTTTTGAGTCAAACGCGGTCGGTATGTGAACGTGGAAGTGGTTTGGCAAAGTAGGGGCAGTTTACGAATTTAGGCAATTTATGTTGCTCTATATTACCGTAGCCGGAAACACGAGTATTCAGCCCGAACGGCCAGGCCGTATTTAAATATAAAGTCCACTCTTTTTCTGCTGAAATCAGGTCATTTTCATCATAGATCCCCAGAATTTGAAAAGCGGGAGCATTTTTACAGGTCGAAAAGTGCTTTACTAGCTCAGTTTTCAGTTTTCCTTTTTCAAAAGACCTTAAATGTTCCCCGGCTCTAACTTTAAATTGTCTTTTAGTTTCTCCAACATAAGATTTTTGAAAATTTTTGCAATGAATTGCATAGATGACACTTCTCGTGTCACAATTGGCAATGTTCCCAAACCCACTAAAAAATGTGTAACCGGTGCTGAAGGCTTCTATGGTCGAGTCATGTGTAATAAAAGGACAAACTTTGCAATTTCGCCCACATGTTGTAGTAACGAGATGCGTTGCTGTACCAGTGCACTGTGCCACTTGAAAATTACTGCCGATGCCTGAGAGTCTGTAATTCTTGTTTCGGAAGGGGGGATGGGGTTGGGGTTGCGAGTTTGGATTGGTAGCGGGCCAAGGACAACCCATGGGTCGGCCCAGACCACATGGTGCATTTTGAAGGGTGCCAGTACTACTGGGCATCTCTGCCTTTCAGGCGGGCTGTGTACCCCCTGAAAAGGGGTTCCCACCATATATACTGGGGAAAGCCTGCCGTCAAGGGTGACTGGCACCACCCTTAACTTAATAGCGGATCAGTCCCCAGGTTCCATTCATGAAAACGGCTAAAATAGGTACATAGAAAAACGCTCTTTTTGGAAGTTGCCTAAGGGACATCTGTAAGGGGTATACAAGGTAAACGAATCATATTTAGTATGCAAGAAAGGAGACCTATGCCAGGTCTCTGCTCATTTGAACAGCAACACACCCAATTTTGGTAAACAAACTTTAGCGGTCCGAAAAACCAACTCTTCACTTTATTAACACCTTCAGAAAATCAGTGAAAGAGTGAACCCAATTTCCAAAAATTTGATCAATCCGAAAAAGAGGAAATACCGCAAGAAAAAATATCTGCAATGAAATTTCAAAACCACAAAAAATCTCCGAAAATAAAAAACAGCTCATACGACTCAAACAGCAAACTTCCGCCACCAAAAAACACTTTTGAGAAATGGCTCCGTGAAAAGACCAAGCAACGTAAAAACTGCATAAAAACCTGGATCCTTACAAAGAGGAGAACAGACTGGTGTGCCCCCCGGCCAGACCACCTATCCCAAAGTGGAAGGCTGGTCTTGCTTGGGGGGCACCCAGCTCTCCCCCATCTTGGAACGATCCACAATTAAATTTTCACTAATGAGCCATTGCTTATAAGTTTTTGTCACACCCCTGGCCTCAAATGCCTTGCCCTTCATCCTAATTTCCTTTTTGCGATCCCATCCATTCTTTTCACATAGCGCGCGCGCGACTTCCATGGCACGGTTACGATCCCACCTATCCTCAGCAGTGTAATTGCGATCTATGCCAACAGGTTTAGGGCACCCTAATTTGTAATCCCTAAAGCGCTCCTTAGTTTTTTCCTTCAAAATAGTCATCACATTGTCATCGTTGGCGAGGCGGACTATAATCACAAAATTTTCCAGCCCAGCCGCTGCAGCAGCAACCCCGCGACCCCCTCCTTGGGCCCGGGAGCGCTGCTGCTGCCAAAAACAGCGCTGTAGGCTAGTCTTCTCGCAAATAGCGTTGATGCTGGCATTGTCAAACCCGAGTCCTTCGGATAGAATCAGACAAAAGGCAGCGCGCGGGTCACGCGGGTTGCCATTGTCCAATTCTACGGTAGGACCTTAATTTTAGCCATAAAACATCGACCTAAATCCACTCGACATAGCCCAAACGAAATCAACTAACTGCGGCTCACGTTCATAATCCTCATGTCCAACTTGGTCACATCTCGGTGCACAATGTGCAGTGTATTCTCGGCCTTGGTAAGCTTCTTGTCGACCAGGTCGTGCTTCTTGTCGATATCCTTGAACTTTGCGCCGTAGCTGATAATCGTTTTCTGGACAAACGATTCCAGATTTTTCAGATTATCGGCTGTATCGGTGCTGCTCGCTGAACTCGACTCACTCGAGGCTGGCCGAGGGCGTTTCTGTAGCGGAAGCGAAACTCACTAAGTGAGTAATAGTTCATCGATCAACCCATAAAGGGTTGACCTAATGCGTAGGGTCTGGGGGTCCACAAGGGGCCCCCAACTTTAGTTCACCTACCTACTGGCCACCCAACTCTACTGAGAACACGTATGAGCTAACGGAAGGTTTGAACCACTCTGAGAGACTACTATTAAAAAACCAAGCGTATACGAACATTCATAATAACATTTTTGACGCTGCAACATGAAATTGGGGCAGGCATCTCCATTTCCACTTTCACGCGCAACACAGGTAAATAAAAAGAAAAGTTTTTATTAAATGTTCATATACCTGTCCATTGACACATCACCAAGTAACCGATCCTTCCTGAAAAAGCGCTGGATAGAAAGCAAAAAAACAACTTTAGAAAACGTGGCCAATACTTAAGAAAGCTCAAGTTGACACAAGAACCCTCAAATTGACATAAAAATGCGACTGAACCCCAGTTTTGTTCCTGCTGCCAGACTGGGGCAGCCAAAAAACCTATGTCGCTGTTCACCGGAACTCCTCAGTGGACAAGTGACACAGCGCTTACTTAACCCGGGCTAAGAAGCCCCCCTGCCCACTCCCAAAGGTTTGACCTACCGTTTTGTCTTTTTTGCTGTCTGGTTTACTGTGCGCGCCACTTTGCGTCGATTTTCGGACTCGGTGGCGGTCGCTGGTGCGGTCACAGTCTCGGTCACGTTCACCGCGTTCACGAAGGCTAGTGGCCCTGCTCGCACTGCACTCACGCCTCGAGTCGCGCTTGCTGCTCATGTCAAAATTGAAGCGAAGTAAATAAATATACCAAGTCTGCGTGTTGGGGGGGGGGGGGTATTCATCAGGGTAAAGTTTTGTTCAATCAGTGTGCAGAAAAATCCAGGGCAGAGAAACTTTTTCTTTTTTATCAAAAGCACCTTGACAAAAATTCAAAATTCGCGCCGACAAATGTCACGTAATCAGGTACCTTGAAGTTCAGGGTCTTTTTAAGCAGAATTTTGCAAAAAGGAAAAACGCAAGTTGAAAATAGGATACGAGGAGTAAAATAGAAAACACTGACGTTTGAGTCAACTGAAAGAAGGCTGTAAAAAAAGGAAAAACGGAGTTAGGCATCTATGATTAAATTTCTAATTTACTAAAAACGCCTCAAAACCATTGAAAACAACCACCAATGCTAATGGGCATGTGAAATTGCGCGCTTGCGCGCAAAAAAATTGTAAAATACCTAGTGCTTAGTACTAAAAATTTTCTTAAAAAAACCGTTTCGGTGCCAGTTTTTTAATAATAAAAAAAACGGTAAAAAAAAACACCGGCCATCCCTAGCAGCTACACATTGTATACATACGTATGTGCTGCAGAAATGCATTTTAATTTAATTGATCAGACAGGCGTTGGCTTCAACTTTCCTCTGGTCTGCCTGGTTGAATAGTCTTTCAATAGATGAAATTTTTTTGACCACCACAGAAAGGAGTTATTCAAATGTTTTATTCAGGGTACTTTTGGGTACTTCACTGATCAAACATGCGGCGGTCGCTTACTGCAAAGCGCTTATTCAATGATTCACAACATAGAAAACCAAAACCAAAAATACATGCCTTCAAATTCTGCACAGGTTGCGTGCCGCTGGCAATGATGTTGCAGATTTCACGCACTTTTGCTCTGGCACCAGGATCGGACGGCAAAAGCTTCGAGCCAGGCGTTACTTCGTGCAGGTAGTGCATGATCGCTATCGAGTCACACAGTACCAACTTAGTATCTGGGAAATAACAACAAATTGGTGTCAAATGTTTAGAAATAAATAAATCACAATACAAAAATGTTTAAAGATGCATATACACTATCTCTTCATAAAATGTAACTCTGAGCGCATAGAATAGAGCAAGGCGACATATCTCACTTTTCTCTTTGCTGATTGCCATTTTGAATGACAAATCAGAAAAATCCGCTGAATAATAAAAAGCACCCTCCAATAGTGGAGTAAAAATAACAAAAACACGAAAAAGCGCTTTGTATTAGGAGAAAGTGAGAATGGATAAATAAGGACAATAAACAGGAAACACACCTTCAGGAATGACCAGTGTTGGCACAGTGCCAGTTGGATTCATTAGTAAATAGCTCTCGCTTTTCTGTAATTAAAGCTCGTCTAGGTAAGCAATAAAAAATGTGTTGAAAACGCGTCATATTTACCTGCTCGCTCTTCAGAAGATTCACAGCACGATAGTCATAATCGATATCCAGCAATGCTAGGGCTGTAAAAAGAAACAAAACGAGTTTGGCAAGTCGCCAAAAGCTGACGAGAGCTAAAACAAACCGACCAGCGCGCACGCGCCACGAGCACGAACTGCGCCAGTAGGAATACAAAATCGGCTTTCCCGACATCGTTTTGTAACCTCGATCAGGAAAGCTGTTTTCCAACACAAAGAACTAAGTAATGGGCGAATGCAGCACGCAAACCGGTTACAAAGAAGGCAGAGTATTTTCTTTTTTATGAGGAATGTAGATTTGGATACAACGAGCTTCCTTCAAGGAGCAAGGACCGGAAATTGCAATGCTTCAAGACTGTTCCTGAGCAGGGTTGGTTTTATAAAAATCATTTGTATACAAATTGTATAAAAATTTTATAAAAAGGTATTTTATTTTTATTTTATTCTTGTTTCATTTTATTCCAAAAATTTTACAAAAATTTTACAGAAATTTTACAAAAAATCAGAATCTTGCATGCAAGGTCAGAAAAATGTGATAATTAGACCTAAACATAAAAAATGTGTGACAAATTTTTCCATTACTTTGCAAAAGTTGCATGCAGTAGGTATTGTTAGCTAGTTGCAAGTGTTAAGTTACAATTATCAAAAAGAATGGTTTGCATTTTCAGTAGAAGGATTACTGGAGTGTGCTGGGCGCATTTGTAAAACATCATGCAAAGTGTCAATTGTCATGGCAAATGTAGTAAAGAGTCAATTGGCATCTCAAATGTCAAGCAAAGTATAATTGTCATGACAAATGTTGTGCAGAGTGTAAATTGTGTATCTGAATCTTATGTTTTGGTATCCAAACCTTATATTTTGGTATCCAAATCTTATGTTTTTGTATCCAAATGTTCACATAAGATTTGGTTACAAAAACAACAATATTTGGATACAAAATATAAGATTTGGATACAATTTGCTTTACAGTTTCCACTTTAATTTATATTTGTCATGACAATTGACACTTAACTTAACATTTTCATGAAAATTGACACTTTCCATTCCATTTCATAAGACATTTTGACACTTTATATGGCTTGGGACTGCCCCAGCTTTGCGAATGAACAGGTTGAACTATAAAGGACAGAAAATTTTTTTACAAAAAATATGAATTTTTATACAATTTTTACAAAAATATGAATTTGTATACAATTTTACAAATTTTTTTCTAAAATTCGAATTTTTATACAATTTTTATTTTTATTTTGAAATTTTCCATTTTATTTTATTTTATTTTATTCTTCAATTTTCCATTTTATTTTTATTTTATTTTTATTCTTTTCTGAGATTTTGCCAACCCTGTTCCTGAGTGAAAAAGTTGCAAAAATTGAAAAAAAGTCAATACGAGAATTATTGCAGTTGTATTATAACAGTAACTTTCCAGTAAGTTTAAAACAGTAAGTTAAGCTATATTTAAATTGAACACCTCGTTCCATACTTTGAGGGGATCGGGTCACGTATGAGAACCTGGCCGTCAGCCCAGTTATTAGTTGCGTATTATACGAATGCGAGTGAAAGCTCGAAGTTAGCTCAAAATCGCTAAAATTTGGACCACCTTATAAATTTGCACCCTCATAATCGCTATTTTCGTTTAGGTATATACATGGTTATACAGCTAGTGTTAGCCTATCTTATTTATAATTATACGGATTTCGAAATTTTGGCCAGCTGCCAAGTTCTCATATGGGGACTCCTCCTTTTGGGGGTACAAGAGCCGTGGCTGGGAATGCTTATTCTCAATGTAGTAGAGCCACCATGAAGTATTTCGATTTGATTACATCTTGAACGACGAATCAATGTCGTAATATGAACAGATTTCAACTTTTACGCAACTTGTGTTTAATGGAAATTACATAAACAAAAAAAGATCGCCCTCTTTGGCACGATGCCAACCTACTGATTTCATCTAATAAATGAACGATTTCTCCTCTTAAAACATGGACACGTTTGACATTGATGGTGCATTGAAGGCCGTTGGCGAGTTCGGTTCATCGCAGAAAATATTTTGCGTCATACTCGCATTAGCTGCGGTAAGTTTTCAGAAGTGGTTTTTGGTTATTTTCAAGTGCTGCCTAAAAATAGCCACAAAATGCGTAGATTCCAATGGCGACACAGTTGGTGCTGATGGTTTTCGTTGGACACGAAGCCAGTGCATTTTGTAAAGGTTCTCAGAACTTATCGACTGGTTTAGACGTTTGCGATAGGAATTTTTGTGCAGAAGCAGTCGTCAAAGGGAACGAGTGGCCTTCTATTGCAGACGAGGTTAAACGATTTGTTTTGATCTTCTTAACACTTTGAAAAAGTTTCACGTTTTTGTGTGGTCGGAGTTATTTAGGTATATAATTTTACTAATCACCGATTTTATAAAGCAAAAAAGATCTATTTGAAAACCAGTATACTCTAGTGACGTGATACTGCACGCACAGTTATTTATGTCTCACGTTGGAAGCGTGCAAATGGTTTGATGTTTGTAAAAATATGACATTTGTTTTGTTATGAATGCGTTAAAAAAACGTTATAACAGCATTGATTTTTCCCCTTTTTTATTCAAGTAGCATGCGTTAAATATTGTTGGAAATGCTTTCAGCGTGAACCACTCTTTCAAAGTGTAAAGTCACTGGAGTATAGCTTGATTGCTCCATGTAAAAACAACTAGCGCACTTAAAATCAATTGGACAATCAATTTCCAAAGTCGAATCAATCCAACCCAAGACATCGCCTAGACTCCGCCCACCCCTGCAGTTCTCTCTAATCTGCGATCGGGCGTACCTGGCCGACATGGCCCAGGCGGTGACCATGTTCGGCGTGTTGTTCGGCTGCGTCCTGTGCGGCCCCCTGTGCGACATTTTCGGCCGCAAGCCGCTCATCGTCGGCTGCACCATGTTGGTCGCTCTGAGTTCCGTGTACGCCGCCGTGTCTGTGGCTTTTGTGGACTTTGCTGCCGCCAGACTTGTGGCTGGCGTTGGTCTAGCTGGTGGGTTTTTGTAATGTTTGTGAAATTCATAGCTGTTTTTTAAGGAAAGTTTTGGAAAATTTTAGGAATAAATCAAGGATCTACCCAGGAGGCGCCCCCTTCCCAATTTTTAGTAAGAATTCTGGCAAAAAAATTTTATAATCGCTCCGTATAGCTAGACAGCTGTGCTATTTTGAGGGGGGTGTTCAGGTAGGGTTCAAACGATATGACTTTTCGATATCGATATAGGGTTCAAACGGGATCCCGATCCCGGATCCCGTGAAATTCCGGGATTTAGCAGTCCCGATCCCGAAACTCCAAAGTCTGGGATCCCGATCCCGGAAAAATTAATGGAAATTATCACAAGTGAAAAAACGACGTTTTTGCATGCAAAAATGTGAACGCAAACCCCCAGCGTTCATTTTATGCCATGTTTCTGGCATCCAACAGTGTTTTTAGACCTTTATGAACAACTGTGAATGCCAGAAAAATGACCAAAATCTCTATCCCTAGAACCCAATCCCGATCCCGGAAAAATGCCTATCCCAATCCCGATCCCGATCCCGTGACCCCAATCCCGGCCAATCCCAATCCCGATCCCGAAATCTCAAAAAGTGAATCCCGATCCCGATCCCGAAAAGTCAATCCCGTTTGAACCCTAGGTAAACTTTATGATCTCAAAATTATGCCATCACAGGAACAAAAATAGTCAAAATTTTCAATTTTTAAATAACCCCAAGAAAATTTTTTAATGGAGGCATTTTTGGGGTATAGTTCTTTACGCAACTTGGAACCTTAAACTTTCCTCTATAAAACACCCTAAACCAACGTGTCAAGTTTGACACAAAATAACAGCGAAAAGTGCATTTTAAAATTTAGGGTTTGGGATAGGGAATAAATATTGAGGCGTCGGGATTAGTGATGGAATGGCGCCATGACACTGACACCATTTAAGAAGGTTTGTAGCGCTTAGCGCCATTTTCATGTGGCATTAGTGGCACCTGACGCCCTTTTTCAAGCCTTAGCGTAAGAAATAAACTGAGGGCCGGACCTGTGCGGGACAGTGAAATCACCGCAATTTTTTTCCACATGTATGGCGACCCCCTCTATACTGAGTCGCCGCTGCCCCATTTTTTTATCAGGGATAGTGGGGGGTTGCACCTATATACCCCACAAGTATTAGCTTTCCACCCCTCCCACAACCAGAGATAAGGCGTGCGAAGTGAAAATAAAAATAGGGGTCCGGACTTGATCGGGAACGTGTTTATATAAATATTTCGTGAAGTGCAGCATTCTTAAAACAAAAAATATATATAAATATCAACATATATCATTTATAACATTTAATCACACAGGAATAATGAGTCTAAATCAGACCAAATCCCATTGACAGAACTGAATCTGTCCGACAGTACAGAAGATTTACATTTGGGCATATCCATCGATGGTGCGCAGAACACTGCGGAGAAAGGAATGTATGCATTGCGTGAATTTTTCACAAACAGAGTTGCCGCGTGCCTGCTACTTGTGCTGATGTTCACATGGTATGCCCACTGACTTATTGCCCACTTCTAACTTTTTATCCTCAGCCCTGAAAAAGGTTTACGACAATTAATGGATTATAGACTTTTAAAAATCAGTGCCCACAACCAACTTACCATCTTTCTTGCGGAGATCTCCACAAAAAGGAGTGGACTAATCGCTTCTTGTCTGGTAAATACAGCATGAAATTATAAAAATTTTTTTGAAAATTGTCGTAATTGCTCCAAGAGCATCCAAATCTAACACTTAAAAACGGGGAAGGTATCGTCAAAAATATTTAGAAAGTGAAAATTTGCGGCACCAATTCTACCTTCCGTTTCCATGGCTAACTCAATTTTCGAAATATTGACTTATCGACTTTTATCAACGTCTCACCCCTCATATCCAAAGGTTCGTTTCCTCAATGACTTACTACGGGGTGACAATGGCCAGCGGACATTTGTCAAACAGTATACACTTGTCAGTGGCGCTTAGTGGATTGATCGAACTTCCTGGGTATGGGATTGTGGTGTTATTTGAGAAACGGTTAGTAAACTGCCTGCGAAAACTGCGTGAAGTTGCGCGTTTGTGAATAAACTTTTTGCAAACTCCTACGGAAAAAGGACTAAACATTTTGGCTGACGAGAAAAACAACGTTACTGAGCTTGTGAAAACCTAGTGAATGTGTACTACAAATCCCTGTTATGCTTTTGTTGATGAAACTTTTGCCAACAACAGGAGCAACTCAGCCCTTTCGATGTATCAATAATAAAATAGATTTTCACTTACTTCAATGATAAAAATTCACCCAGACTCTGAACCCCGCAGTAGGGTTCAGATGGTATAACGTATCGAATATCGACTGGTTTTTCATATCGAATATCGATATCGACAATTATGAGAAAATATCGAATATTGACCATTTTCGAATATCGAGCATTTTTCAATAGTGTCGAGTCGAGCATCGAGTGTCCATATCGTATTGATATCGAATATCGAGTTTCAGCAAAAAAGATTTAATATCTATATAGAGTTTAAGAAAATTTTTCGAATATCGTTATCGAAAAGTCATATCGTCCGAACCCCTCCCCCCCCTCTCAGCACGGGCCGGAAGCCATTCATCACGGTGCCCATGCTCTTCGGCTGCGTGTGCCTCTGGCTGCACGGGGTGTCGTCGTTGCCGCGCTGGCGGTGGCTGCTGCCGCTGGCGGCCAAGTGCTGCGTGTCGGTCGCCTTCGCCATGGTGTGGCAGCAGTCGGCAGAGTTGTTGCCCACCCCGCTGAGGTCGGTCACCCTGGGCGCCTGTTCCATGGTGGCCAGGGTGGGAGGCGTGCTCGCTCCGTTGGTGGCTGAGGCGGATAAGGTTGGTAGATCAGGGGTATCTTGAATTTTGACCCTCCGAGTGGTTGGATAGATAGCAAATCGCTCCTCCGGAGGGATAGATAGCTGGAAAATTGTTTGGGGGGGGGTTGTGGTGGTTCAATATAGGCTATTTCAGGGTGTAGAAGGAAGAAAAGGGAGAAAAATCGCTAAAAGTAGGTGTAAAATTGCTCGAAATGGGTATACAAGAGCATATACTACTAAAATAGCTGAAAATAGGCAGTTAGACGCATGAACTAGTGATTTTGGAGGTGATCATCTATAAAATGGTATGAAAAATAGCGATTTTGGGCGACAATAGGGGTCGGGTTTCTCAAAAATCGCTCCAGTTAGGTAGATAGCTGAGCGATTTGGGGGGGGGGGGGTAGGGGGTAGTAGGCCAATATTTTGCCTCCGGGATAGATAGATAGCTGAGCGGCCTCCGGGATAGATAGATAGCTGGGCGGTTTGGGCGGGGAGTAACATTTGGGAGTAATTCATTTGGATACCTTCGTCACCATAGACGCCGCATTCTCCTGGTGGAACTCCCAGGCCCTATAAAATGCACTGTTAAATGTAAGATGTCACGCAAAGTGTCAAAAGTCATGAAAAATGCCCTGCAAAATGGCAACTATACAGAACCACCTCCTACCGGCGCACATGAGCGAGTTTGGTGTGTATGCGGTTGCCATGCTGTTGGTGGCTTGCCTGTACAGCTACGTGCCCGAAACTAAGGGCACCAGATTGCCGGACACCGTGCAGCAGATGGTTGATTTGAAAGCCCGTTGAGGTACTGAATCCCTGAACCCTGAACCAGATACCTATACGCTATATGTTTTGCAATTTTAAGATTGAACCAGATTTTTTATATTATGCACAATAGTGATGTAAAAGCGCCATGGCGTTGGCGCCTGGCGCTAGCGCCAAAGCTAAAAGCGCCCTGGCGCTTTCGGCGCTTGGCGCTTTAAGTCTGTGGCGCCATTGGTGCTTGGCGCCATACCTATGAAAAGCGCCATGGCGAACAAAATGCCTGGCGCTTGGCGCTAGCGCCAAAGCAAAAAGCGCCATGGCGCTTCTGGCGCTTGGCGCCATTTTGCTCTGACGTCATTGGCGCTTGGGGTCGGAAAAGCGACATGGCGCTTTTGGCGCTTGGCGCCAAAGTCTTGGCGCTTTTTACATCACGTTTCACAATATTCGCATTTATTTGGCAGCTTCTGAAATGTGATCTTTTCCATTAGGCGGCTGTGATGTCTACATAAAACGTGTTGAAAATTTTCGATAACATGACCAAAGTTTCTCTGTTGCTACATCACTTTCCTTTCTAATACTTCTTTTTATCTCACTGTATTGTGGACATATCATAATAAGTTTACCCAGCATTTTCAAGGTTTTTCTTGTGTGTTATTCTAACATCCACTTTTTCCTGTTTTAATCATGTACATATTTTTTCAAAATCTGCAAACTGCATTGAATCCGGATACCAATATTTTCAATGAAGTGTTTTTTAACTACTGTTTGTGCTTCTAGATGATGATCCAAAGATAATCTGTACTTTGTATACCCGGCAGACACGATACTCTACAAACAGATAGGAGTTGTGTCTTCGGCTGGCAGACGGCCAGCCGAAAACTTATGAAACAACTTCTTCTTTTTTAACGCCGGAACAAATCGGAACCTGCGAAAATTGACAAATTTGCCAAAAGTGATGATGTCATGATGGAGTGTTTCCTCCGGAAAAATGTACGGCATCATGTCATCCGAGTATAGTTGCTTCATGACCATTATACATTTCAACACGGGTATATAGGTCAAATGGCGTTGAACATAATTGGTGCCGTTAATTACACTGGAATGGCGGCAGGAGTAGGAAAGGGGAGAGGTAACCCCTCCCCCAATGTGCAGCCTATCTATCCCGGAGTCTGCTCGGCTATCTGGAGCGATTTATGATAAATTTAACCTCAAGTTTTTCTCAAAACCGCTAATTTTCATACCTTTTTATAGATGTTTACCTTAACGATCACTAATTTGTGTCCTATTGCCTATTTTCGGCTATTTTTTTACTACCGTATTTCCTCGAAATACCCCCCTCGAAATACCCACCCCCATCGAAATACCCACCACCCCCCCTCAAAAATTCCATTCTGACAAAGTAAACCCCTCCCCCGGGGTAAATATTGTATATATCTGTGCTTATATACCTGTTTAACTATTTTTCACCTATAAATATGCGCCCACTACCTCAGAAAAATGGGGTAACATAAATACGACGCACCAGGACGTTGTGCCCGTTGGCGCCGTAAATTAAAATAAGAGCGTTCCACTAATCGTGGCGACGTTCTGTTTATATCTAAATATTTTGATTTATACTTCATGTCAGCTGTCGCTGTCAGGACTAGTGATGTAAAAAGCGCCAGGCATTTGGCGCCAAACGCCAAAAGAGCCATTGCGCTTTTTACATGGATGACGTCAAACACCAATGGCGCCACAGCATTTCAGCTGCCATGGCAATTTTTGCTTTGGCTCTAGCGCCACAGCGCTTTTACATCACTAATCACGACGGTTAACTACATTAGGTATATTTATATTATAATACACCTAAATACATTTACTCAATAATTATCACGCTGCTAACAGTACATTAATTTGAAATGCGTTTACCAGCTAATAGCAAACGACATCGGGGGATGCATATTTCATTCGATACACAGCAACTCTGCTGCGGGGGTGTGGAATCTTGATACAGCCGGTTTTTTCCCGCCGCGCTAATGCGCACTCTGGCTGGCGACGGAAATCGCTGCCAAAGACTCTGCTAGCGCTCGGAGAAACCCGTGTAGCAAACCCGGTCTTCGTTGGAATTCGGGTTATTATGCGGGAGTGGTTTATTACTTGCAGCTACTCTGGCTACAGTTTTTTCTGCATCAAAGCCGACCTAATACTGTACTCTTCTGTATTCTAACTGACTGTATCCAAATTACTTTTCCACCTAATATTTTCTGATCCCGGGTTAAGTTTCCAGACTTTCAGCTGTGCCCGGATAATGCAACTTAGAACGCGTGAATAGTGCACTTTCCTCTCTTCAGGAGCCGCGGATTTGACTCGCAAATCACATTGGCCTAAAGATGTTTAACGCGTTTTACAATCCATCCTGTTAGGAGGAAATTTATTCACAAGTGTATTTTTATGAACTGTGAAGCTTTATTTTCTGTATTTTACCCATGCCTGTCGAGTATAATATTTAGTTGATTAAAGCTCTGCAACTAATTTTAGTTCAGTCACACTGTTACCGAAATTTGAAAGAATTTATAAGCTATAAATCAGCTTTGAACGCGTTCGAGTTTACCATAATGCGGTTCCGTCTACCACTGCTGCTGATTAAAAATAACTCATTCCGGTAAACTCAAATGTGTTCAAAGCTTATTTATGAGTTTTCCAAAGTTATACAATTTTAGTACAAAACTCGTCTGTGTAGATAGGATGTAAATGTGTTTTCTATGTGTTTTGAAAGTTCTGCATCGCAGGGCAAAGTATATTGCTGTAAATTGATGACGCATTGCTTTGTCTCCCAGACGTTTTTCCATACTGCAAATACACACTTCGTTATGACACCCTGAAAATAAAAAGTTATCGACTGCCCCAGGTTTATATTCAGGTATTTTACTCAATACAAAACATGAAACATCCCTTCTCCCTACATTTTCAATGGCTTTTTGTTGTGTCTGTTTTTGTGAACTCAGCTGACTTTGGATTAGAAGCGCAGTCTCAATATTTTGCGCACTCATGTGTGAGTGGCCTGCACAAATAGCACGCGTAGCGATTTGCAAATTCAGTGTCAAAAAAGTTTCTGTGTCAGTGTTTTGTGCAAGCCGGCGTATTTCCCTGGTGGAATTTGTTTACCTTGTCTGAACTTATTTGCGCGTTTTTGTCGTTTTTTCAAATGGTTTTTGCCATACTTGGTATACATTTTTATTCATTATGTATTTACATTATCATAATTCCAGTAACCTATATTAAATTAAAATGATATGCGGGCACAGACGAAAAAAGCGAATCAATAAAAACGTTATGTTTATTTACCTATGCATGTTTTACTGTAAAATGCATGGAGTGGCTGTGTTCTTTCAGTTATTAGGCTGGCAGTTGTACCTTGCACATGAAATACTAAACTTGTAAATACTCAGCATGGTTATTGGCATAAGGAATGCTTAGCTTCCACAATGGTGAAGAATGAAATCATTTTTCGAAGATATTCTAAATTATCGGTGAAATAACCATATGTTTGTGTGTGTCCTGTATAAAACAATGTGCTCATTATTGTAGTGCTTCTGAATGGCCAGTGGGTACAACCCAGGCTGGCCACAACCCAGGCTGGCCACAAACTTTCTTCACTTTGTGTTTATGAAACGCGCTTCACCAAACAGTTTGCACCCTAAAGCGGGAAATTATTGTATGCCATTGTACATTACCATTTTTTCCAATTGGAACCTACATGTTCATGTAAATATGTTTCAAATATATTGTAATAACTTGTTGGAGTCTTGTAAGCCTTTGAAAAATATTTCACACAGGTGCAGTGCGCACAGTATACTCCGGTTACTTTACACCCTGCTCGCGTAGTTCCCGCTGGAAGTGTGCCAACGATGGTTAACGCGTCCGAGTTTCATAAAAAGATGACAAAATTAATTGTTGTTATAATGTTATTCATTAACATATTCACATCGATGAATTTTTGTCATATTTTTACGGAGATCGCATGATTTGATAATCATTGGCACGCTTCCAACACGAGACATGAATCAGTGCGAGGGCAGCGTATCACGTATGCCGAGTATACTAGTATTTCTCAAAAATTTAAGTATATTATTGTAAGTGGCAATTACATGTTGCATATTTTTAAATAAAACACTTTACGCAGAGCCTCCATTATATCGCAATACTCTATTTATGACACATCATACTAGCCCCAATGCCCCAACCAAAATAATACTTAAACTCAAAATTAAGAATTTTTTCTTTCTGAAATATCCCCGATATTTGCTGTCTAAAATGACAGAAAGGAATAGAAAAATTCTGGGGCCTCTTCTCAGGGACATCAGTCAGATCACTGATTACATGTTTTTGAGTGGTTTTATGCCTGTGAACGACTACAACCTGAAAGATTTGAGCATCACGTGTGTTGTGGATGCTACTAATATTCCAAGGAAAACGTGTGATCTATGTGAGTTGATAAAGGTTGGTGGGGGTTTTTTCTTTTTGGACCTTCAGATATAAGTTGAAATATTTAATTGAAGTGTATTTTTTAAATTTCAGTTAATATGGGTTCATTTAATGGGGTTGCTTTGTGGATGCTGTTTGTGCTTGTCACCAGTGCCATGTCTTTTTTCCATGCAAATCATTATGCCATGTTTCATGGGCATAATGCCACAGCAAAATGTTGCAGACTGCTGAAGGTGCCATGGTGCTTTGGTGCTAGCACCAGCACCATGGTACTTACATCACTAGGTGGGCTATGTTGCTATCAGCCAGCTGTTGAAAAGGTGTTGTCTAAAAAGCCACAATTTTGGTGTCAAGTGTTATGGTGCTTTTTGCCACATCCAATTGGATTGGCTTAACCACAATATCCTTCAAATTACCACAGGTAATGCAAAAATTCTGTTGATGGGCCTTTCATTTACTTCAAGGTAATGTGAAAATGTATTAAAAATAAGATTAAATTAAATAGATTACTGTTCTTCAACATTTTTGATGTGTAGTACCCTCACATTTTGTCATAGCAGCCTCTTATTTCATCTTCACATTGCAAATATGAAAATTTGCAAAATAATAACAGTTAAAAAGCAGCAAAAACCACATTTTCAGGTGCCAGTAGATGACTCAGAGTTTGCCAAGATAGGTGTCTATTTTGATGAAGTTGTGGCAAAAATGCACAAACATCGCACTTCAAATGGCCGAATATTGGTGCACTGTGCTGCAGGAATAAGCAGGTCAACTTCGATATGCCTGGCATACATGATGAAACATGACAATATGAACCTGAAGGATGCATATTTGCATATTGTGAAGAGAAGACCAATGGTTGGTGAGATTTTAATGTCACTGTAAACAGGGGTTTTGTAGATTTGGACCCCTGTGGGGGTTCATATAGATAGCAAATAGCTCCTCCGGAGGGATAGATAGCTGAAAAATTTTCTGGGGGGGTTGGGGGGGGGGTTTGTGGGGGTTCAAAATATAGGCATAGAAGGGAGGAAAAGGAGAAAAATCGCTAAAAGTAGGTGAAAAATGGCTAAAAATGGGTATCAAAGGACATATAGTACTAAAAATAGCTGAAAATAGGCAGTTAGACACATGAACTAGTGATTTTGGATGTGAAATAGTATATAAAGGTGTGAAAAATAGCGATTTTAAGCGAAAACTGGGTGTAGTTTCTCAAAAATTGCTCCAGATAGATAGATAGCTGGCCGATCTGGGGGGGGGGTTTAGGGGATAGTAGCCCAAAATTTTGCCTCCGGGATAGATAGATAGCTGAGCGGGCCTCCAGGATAGATAGATAGCTGGCGGATTTGGGGGGGTAGCCCCCCCCAACCCCCCCCCCTCTACTGAACCCCTGACTGTAAATTCTGATGAATACATTATCCATTTCCATGAGCCCCTTTTGTCAAATTGCTGTAAAAGTAGAAGTCTTTATTTATAAAAATACCTATTGCAAATTGTAATCAATTTGCATTCTATTTTATGTGCTCCAACAAAACACTGTTTCTAGACATATTCTTCATATAGGTGTCCATCACACACAGGCATGTCCAAACAATGGCTTCTGGAAGCAACTCATCGAATATGAACGTCAGATTTTTGGCAAAAACTCTGTAAAAATGATAAATATACATGGTGGAAGCAGACCAATGCCTGATGTCTTTTTGCACAAGACACGAATGGCCAAGCAGGATGAAAATCAGAATTCCAATGAGAGTAGAAATGCAAGTGAAAGTGTTTTGAAATCAACAGAGTCTGTCGGAAGTAGATGACAATTGTTTGTATAAAATTATAGTTTAAAAAAATGCTTTTAAAGTGTACATGTGACATAATAGTA
Source organism: Sphaerolaimus hirsutus (assembly GCA_964036195.1). Lineage (NCBI taxonomy): Eukaryota > Metazoa > Nematoda > Chromadorea > Monhysterida > Sphaerolaimidae > Sphaerolaimus > Sphaerolaimus hirsutus. Next base: position 12,906,488 of record OZ038459.1, read on the forward strand.
TTCAAAACCTAAATTATCCAATCAAAGTAAGCTTCCACTATTTTGCATTTGTGTACTGTTTTATGCACATGTTGGATGATGTGTTTCCGCTTTAAGAGCATGTTGGATTTCGGGTACAATTGTCTTTTTGGTTGGTGTTTATTATGAAATTGAAGTTTTATTTTGTAAATTTGAGTTGAATTGACTACTACCTGTACAATATGTATACCTTTTTAGGTAAATGCGGGCTGCATACTATGTCACAAATATTTTTTTGTATTGATTATTGTACCATTATACCGACCGATTTATGTAGCTGTTGTCATCATGTATAAATGAATTACTGTATCACCTCGAATTACCCCCATGGGGGTTTATTTGTTGGTCAGCAAAATTTGAGGGGGGCTGATTCAAGGGGCGGTTTATTATTCCGTCAGAAAGTTTTGTGACATTCATAGTACAGAATGCACTTTTACATACCTAAACTGGTAATAAACGTCACCAAATACGATAAATTGGGACATATAAACATACATCAATACATAAACTAGCGTACCGTATTTCCTCGAAATCCCCCCCCCCTCGAAATACCCCCCCCTCGAAATACCCCCCCTCGAAATACCCCCCCTCAAAATGGACACTATGAACTTATAAACCCCCCCCCTCGAAATACCCCCCCCCAAATTTAGTGTATAGAGAACGTAAATGACAAAGGCTGCGGTTTGTCATCTGGGTAATGCAAAACACACGTTAAAAACGATGACTCTGTTATGTGAGAACAGTGATTATACGTCTACACACTTATACAAGTCTTTAGAGTTTCATAAATGGCGATTTTTGTTGCATTTCCGACGTCTGCGTACGTTTCAGACGACAATTTAGTACTTGGTTTTCAAAAAATTTCTGGCGAAATAATAAACCCCCCCTCGAAATACCCCCCCCTCGTTTAACCCCCCCTCAAAATTCTCACTCTGAAACAATAAACCCCCCGGGGGTATTTCGAGGAAATACGGTATATGTCTGGCTGCGATGCTAACTGGCATCCATCAATGCATCATGTACATTGCATACATGATGTACATCATTCAAGCGGGGGGGGGGTATTTCGAGGGGGTATTTTTTCCTCAACTCGAAAAGACCTGGGGTATTTCGAGGGGGTTAATTCGAGGTAATACGGTATCTAGAATGACCAAAAAAAAAGAAAATATTTTCAATAAAGTAGAACAATGCGGTTCGCCCTAAAATAAATTTGTCGATGATCAGGCATGCAATTTTCGACGACAAATTTATTTTAGGGCGTCAACGTAAAATTGATTTGTCAGCGGACCATTCTTTATCCAACGTTTTTCATTCAAATTCGAATTCAACGTCTAAATAATTACACCAAAACACCATATTTACGACGGTGATACCCTAATAAATAGAGAAAATTAGAGCTAACACCGTGTAGTGATGGTCATTGGTCAAGGTACCGGGAAATATGGCACCGCACCACTAACGATGGCAAACAGTCAAAAAGAAAGTATTTAAATTTTTAAGTGTTTTTTTCTGAAATGAATTTTCGAAATTTTTTCCAAAATAATTTCCGAATTTCGAATTAAATTTTCGAATTTTTTTGGCTAGTTTTTTTAATTTTTTCAAATAATTTTCAATTTTTTTTTGGAAAAATATTGAATCTGAAGCTTTAAACACAGAATTTGGACTGTTTTCATGTTCTGCTCAGTTTTTATAACCTGATTTTTACTAAATATAATTGAGCCCTGGCGCTGGTGCTTGGCGCTGGGGTGTTTAGTGGAAAACAAACTTTTTCCAGATCTCTCATTTTCATTGACACCAAGCAAACCCACATAAAGGAATATTTACATTTAATCATACCGTATTTCCGTGAAATACCCCCAAGGGGTTTATTGTTTCAGAGTGCAGATTTTGAGCCGGAATTTCAGGGGGGGGGGGCTTAATCGAGGGGGGATTATTATTTCATCAGAAATTTTTGTTAAATTCATATTCAATTACCGTATTTCCTCGAAATACCCCGGTGATTGTTTCCGAGTGAGAATTTTGAGGGTGGGGGTTAAACGAGGGATGGTGGGTATTTCGAGGAAATACGGTTTTTATAATCACTCATCACGCGGCACACTGCGCCAGCCCCAAGTGTGCTCTGCACCTTTGGCAGGACTGTTTAGAGTGACGGTCGCAATATGTAGTGCAACCAGGCTGTCAAAAAAATTTTTTTACGGAAAACGGAAAGGTTAAAAATTTTCACTTTACGGAAAACGGAAAACGGAAAGGTAAAAAATTTTCCTGCGGAAAAGCGGAAACGGACAACGGAAACGGAAATTTGACACCCTAAGTGCAACCACGGATTTGCGCCAGCTGGGCAAAGTCCACGTCACGTCCAATACTTGCTATGAATGATTATGCGCACTCCCTGTGATTTTAGGTCACGAGCCACTGGGTCTTCTGCTGTGTTGTGCCTGTGTTGTGTGTTTTTTGTGTGGGAGGTGATTTTTGGCACGGTTTGCAGCATAGTTGTTAATACGTATTTACGTTTACTCGATAAATACGTATACTCGAGTACAGAGTAAATATGTTTACGTTTCCTCCGAAAAAAGTTCCTGTACTCGCTTTTACGTATACTTTTTCAAAATACGCGAGTACAGAAAACGTATTTCAGATAGTCTCTTATGGTGATTTTTTGAAGGCATAGAAGGGAAAAAGGAAAAGAATATGCGAAAAATACTGGAAAATCGTCAAAAATGGATATATAAGTACATAACTAGCGAAAAAGTGCTTAAAATCGGCAAAATGTTATAAAAATTGGCGGTTTTGGGCGAACATTATGGTGACTTTTCTCAAAAATACTCACATTTACGTTTTCCAGAGGAAAAAGTACGTTTACTCACGTTCATTCATGAGTAAAAGTAAAAAAAATTACTTTACGTTTTCTGTACTCAGGGGTGAGTAAAAAATAAATACTTTACGTTTAGGTATACTTTGAAAAAAGTTCGGTACTTTTAACAACTCTGGTTTGCAGGCGCAAAAATTTGTGATGATTTGAGATTTCATTTTGGGTGATCTAATGAGTCCGCAAATGTAAAATGATGAGAAATTTTGGAAAGTGGTCAAGCATGTGACTATATGAGTCAGTCCACGAGTCAATAGCCACACCAGGCCTAAACCTTGGACACCTGAAAAAAATGTAAAAATGTAAGAAAATTGTAAAAATCCAATGGGATCAGTGAGTCAGAAAATACATGTGAAATTTTGGTTATTGGATACATACATGATATAAACACCTTCCCGGTCAAGTTAGCCACCCATTTTTTATTTCACTTCGGAAGCTATATCTCGGGCTATGGTGGGGTTATAGAGCCGAAACTTTGTAAATATATGGTTGTAACATCCCTCTACTCTGAATCGATGGGGGGAGGCATGGCGACTAACTACACGGAGGGTCGCCCTATATGCAACAATTTTTTGCGGGGTTTTCAGTGTCCCAAACAAGTTCACCACCCACTTGATTAGCTACACTACAGGGGCTGTATCTCCAGTTGTGGGGGTGGTAGAAAGCTGAAATTTTGTGGGTGTAGTGGCAACACCCACCATTACCATACACCAGTGGGGCAGCTCCCGACGACCCACTACAGTGTGGGTCGCTGTGTTTAAATTTGTTGTTTCTTTAAAAAACGACCCAAGTGTCCTGAACAAGCTCACCACCTAAATGCATTTAAAAAAGCTTTGAGAACATACCTGATATAAAAACTTAATCAGGTTTTAACCCTAGTTCAGCTAATAAAATTTTTTTTCTTTGTTTAGCCACCCCCATCAAAAATGCCAGACCAAAAATTTCACTTTAAACCAATTTTTTGTTTCACACTTTAGAGGTTGGTTTACAAAGGTCAGTAGGGGAGAGTCTAAAGTTCAAAGTGACGTAAACAACATGCCCTCCAAAATGGCAACATAAGAAAATTTATTTGGGGTGAATTCTGTGATGTCATAATGATGTCATTCCAGGAACAAAATTTAACAGATTTTTAACTTTTTCATTCCACCCAAATAAATTTCTTTATGTCAGCATTTTGGAAGTTATGTTGTTTACATAACTTTGAACATTAGACTCCCCCCTACTGAACTTTGTAAACCAACTTTCAAAGTGTGGAACAAAAATTTGGTTAAAAGTGTAATTTTTGGTCTGTCATTTGTGGTGGGGGTGGTTTAACAAAGGAAAAAATTTCAATTAACAGAACTAGGGTCAAAACCTGATACAGTTTTTATATCAGGTATGTTCTCAAAACTTGTTTTAATGTGTTTGGTGGTGAACTTGTTTGGTACACTTGGGTCATTTTAAATATAAAAAAACAACAAATTTATACACAGCGACCCACACTGTAGTGGGTCGTCGGGAGCTGCCCCACTGGTGTATAGTAGTAGTGGGTTTTGCCAAGACACCCTAAAAAATTTAGCTTTCTACCACCCCCACAACTGGAGATACAGCCCCTGTAGTGTAGCTAATCAAGTGGGTGGTGAACTTGTTTGGGACACTGAAAACCCCGCAAATTTTTTTGGCGGATAGGGCGACCCTCCCTGTAGTTAGTCGCCATGCATCCCCCCATTGATGCAGAGTAGAGGGATGTTACAACTATATATTTACAAAGTTTCAGCTCTATAGCCCCACCATAGCCCGAGATATAGCTTCCGAAGTGAAATAAAAAAATGGGTGGCTAACTTGACCGGGAAGGTGTTTACATCACATACACGAATGGAATTTTTTTAAATTGGGCATTTCTCACATTATTCGCCATTGGTCAGCCAACTATCAAGGCATTATATCTATATTTTATATCGTTGCGTAGCTGATAATGTTCTCTATCAGAAACCACAAACTTTTATAGGGGTTCCCCAGAGGTTATTTTATACCAAAGAAATCCGGATTAATTTTGAGTAAATTTTGAGGGTTCAATCAGTGTGTTAAGTATTTTTTGACATTATTTGTTGTCATTCTAATCTTTGTGCATAGGAATCGCTGTAAAATTCAGCAACATTTTTAAAGTGCTAAACCGTCAAAATCAGTTGATAATTTACGGAAAGGAGCCATCGTAACAAACTACTCGATAATTACCTCAAAACTTCCAGCCAATTGTGGCGCCTTTCTGGTGCTAACACCAGGGTTGGCAAAATCTCAGAAAAAAAATAAAAATGAAATGGAAAATTTTACAATAAAATAAAATAAAATGAAAAATTTCAAAATAATAATAAAAATTGTATAAAAATTCAAGTTTTTGTATTTTTTTTTGTAAAATTGTATAAAAATTTGTATTTTTGTAAAATTCTATAAAAATTCCTATTTTTGTAAAAATTTTATCTCGTTGCTTGAGTCTGTACCTTTTTATTCGCGGAAATGGGGGCAGCCCTGTAGTGTCAAATTTCATGTAACATGTCATGCAAGGTGTCAATTGTCATGACAAATGTAAAGTGAAGTGGCAATTGTCAAGCAAATTGTAACCAAATTTTATGGTTTGTATTTTAATCTACTGTTTTGTATCCAAATCTTATGTGAACATTAGGATACAAAAACATAAGATTTGGATACAAAACATAAGCTTTGGATACAAAAACATAAGATTTTACTACACAAATTACATATTGCATGACATTTGTTATGACAATTGACACTTTGCCTTATATTTGACATGACACTTTACATTTGTCATGACAATTGACACTTTGCATAACATTTTACAAATGCACCCAGCACACTCCAGTAGTCCTTCTACTGAACATGCAAATTATTGTTATCGATAATTGTAACTTTACACCTGCAACTAGCTTACAATACCTACTGTATGAAACTTTTTGAAGTAATGGAAAAGTTTGTCACTTCATCTGTTTTTCATGTTTAGGTCTAATGATAACAATTTTCTGGCGTGGCATGCTAGATTCTGATTTTTTTTGTAAAACTTTTGTACAATTTTTGTAAACTTTTTGTAAAATGGTGTCATTTTATTTTATTAACGACTTTTAGGAATAAAATAAAATGAAACAAGAAAAAAATTAAGATAAAATACATTTTTATACAATTTGTATACAAATGATTTTTATTAAACCAACCCTGGCAAACACCTGCAACTTGATGGCAGTGAATTTGACAACTTGATAATGTTCATAATTATTCACAGACCTGCCATCAGTCCACAGAATGATCACCTTTTCTCCTCCATAGTTGTTAAAAGTACTGAACTTTTTCAAAGTATATGTAAACATAAAGTATTTATTTTAGAATCACCCCCTGAGTACAGAAAATGTACAGTAAAATCAAAAACTTACTTTTTAAATTCATTTAATCATAAATTAAAATTTACTTTTACTCATGAGTAAATGCGAGTAAACTTACTTTCCCCAGAAAATGTAAAAGTGATTTTTTTGGATAAATTTTTCCCCAATTTTCACTCAAATCTTCAATTTTCATACATTTTAACCTTCAAATTTACTATTTCATATGCTTTCATTGCCTACTTTCGGCTATTTTTGTCTATATATGTGTTAATACACCCATTTTTGGATATTTTTCAGTTGTTTTAGCTTTTAGCTTCTAGATTCTATGCCTTGAAAAAGCCTGTCTGATGTATGTTTTCTGTACTTGTGTACTTCAAAAAGCATATGTAAAAGCTAGCACAGGTACTTTTTCAGGGAAAACATAAATGTATTCACTCAGTACTTGAGTACATGTATTTATCAGGTAAAAGTAAATATGTTTTAACAACTATGTTGTCCTCCGATTTCTTAATCATTTCTTCCAGAAAGGCCACTGAATGTAAAATGGATGGGAAGCAGGTAAATGTTAAATACATCACTGAAATGTTAATATTTTTATTTTCCAATATTACTTCATGTAAAGATGGGTTTACAGCATAACGACAAATAAAAGGTAAAATGACAAACTCAGTGTTGACAAATTACAAATACCGCTGGGGCCAGTCCCGCAAGTTGACAACAGAGTTGTTAGGTCATAGGGGATTTTGGGGGCAGCTTTTTAGGTAGGGGGTCGGCACGTGCCGAGCACGTGTTTATAACTCGGGAACGGTTTGGTGAAAAATGTTTAAATTTGGATATATTATGGTTTCAGGCCGGGGCTGATTACAAGTCCGAGGAAATTTCGCTACAACCCCCCTGACTTGAGATAGGGTGGGTCTATAAAAAGGTGGTCATTTTCGAAATTTTTGGGTGTCCCTCAGAATATTGAAATTTTGCACCGCTATAACTGGGCGGTTTCTCTACCGATTTTTATCGTTTAACTTTTAAAATGATCGCAAATGTTTGGAGAGTTCATCTTTGGGGTCAAATTGTAAACATACAATATTTTATATATCGATTTGGCACAATTTCCGAATGCAAAATTTCCTGACAAAAAATCTTTTTGAACATGCGATCTTATATACTCCTGATCGAGAGAAACTCAAAAATAAAAAAATAAGATCGATATCTCGTTCCAATCAAAAGTAATAGCACATCAAACTTTTCCCTCCCATCCACATACACTCCTGGAAAAATGTCTTTGTCCTCCTAACCGGGAACAAAAAAATTCAATGTCTCCCCTGCTAATGTGCGACCCATGTCGGTGTATACACGGGATGAATTCTTGTAGATGAAGGTGCCACATGTCGATTTTTAGGTTTCTGGGTGCCTTGCTGCTCATTTGACAGCGATCCAAAGTCAAATTTCCGGTGGAAAAAAGTCTTTATCCCTTATGCTAAAACGTTCAAACAAAGAAGAAAACCTGGGCTGTGAGGTAGACAGTCAGACTGGGTGCACTGTGAGGCACAGTGCCAGAGCAACTTAGAATCATTTCATCTCAACTGCAGGATGTCTACACAGTTGAGCTTGCAAGTGTTTTAGTATCAGGTGATGAGATTTCATTGCAGAGTGCTCCGAAAGTTGATCTTCATTGGCATCCTGTAAAAGCCACTGGAATTTTACCACCAGTAACTAAGGTGTTTCAAGCACTTGCAATTTTTTGGTTGGTTTGGTTATAAATATTCTAGTTTGCCACTGGTCTTTAAACAAACATACTGAGGTAAAGACTGTGGGCCAAATTGAACCCTGCAAAGAATATGTTTGTTGCCTCGGCACCCATGGCATGATGATATGCCCCAATAGGTGCAGCCATCACTCACTCTCCAACATAACAAGCCATTAAGCTCGATTGTTACAACTGGAAATGAATTCTAAGAATCATTGAAACATATCGGGTGGGCGCGCCAGCGCCATCCCTCGCTGCCGAGGGAGGGCGCAAGCGACCCACCCATAATATGGTCAGACACACCAAAATGCGGAAATCGCAAATTTGAAATCGCAATAACTTCGGAATGCAATGCACTAGTTCAGAACCGACTACACCATTAAAAAGCCCGTGTCGGAAAGTATACTCGGCGTACATGATACTCTGCCTTCGCACTGATTTGTGTCTCTTGTTGGAAGCGTGCCAATGATTCTTCTTCTTCTTCTTCTTCTTCTTCTTCTTCAAGTATACTCGGCGTACATGATACTCTGCCTTCGCACTGATTTGTGTCTCTTGTTGGAAGCGTGCCAATGATTCTTCTTCTTCTTCTTCTTCTTCTTCTTCAAGTATACTCGGCGTACATGATACTCTGCCTTCGCACTGATTTGTGTCTCTTGTTGGAAGCGTGCCAATGATTCTTCTTCTTCTTCTTCTTCTTCTTCTTCAAGTATACTCGGCGTACATGATACTCTGCCTTCGCACTGATTTGTGTCTCTTGTTGGAAGCGTGCCAATGATTCTTCTTCTTCTTCTTCTTCTTCTTCTTCTTCAAGTATACTCGGCGTACATGATACTCTGCCTTCGCACTGATTTGTGTCTCTTGTTGGAAGCGTGCCAATGATTCTTCTTCTTCTTCTTCTTCTTCTTCTTCAAGTATACTCGGCGTACATGATACTCTGCCTTCGCACTGATTTGTGTCTCTTGTTGGAAGCGTGCCAATGATTCTTCTTCTTCTTCTTCTTCTTCTTCTTCAAGTATACTCGGCGTACATGATACTCTGCCTTCGCACTGATTTGTGTCTCTTGTTGGAAGCGTGCCAATGATTCTTCTTCTTCTTCTTCTTCTTCTTCTTCTTCAAGTATACTCGGCGTACATGATACTCTGCCTTCGCACTGATTTGTGTCTCTTGTTGGAAGCGTGCCAATGATTCTTCTTCTTCTTCTTCTTCTTCTTCTTCAAGTATACTCGGCGTACATGATACTCTGCCTTCGCACTGATTTGTGTCTCTTGTTGGAAGCGTGCCAATGATTCTTCTTCTTCTTCTTCTTCTTCTTCTTCAAGTATACTCGGCGTACATGATACTCTGCCTTCGCACTGATTTGTGTCTCTTGTTGGAAGCGTGCCAATGATTCTTCTTCTTCTTCTTCTTCTTCTTCTTCTTCTTCTTCTTCTTCTTCTTCTTCTTCTTCTTCTTCTTCTTCTTCTTCTTCTTCTTCTTCTTCTTCTTCTTCTTCTTCTTCTTCTTCTTCTTCTTCTTCTTCTTCTTCTTCTTCTTCTTCTTCTTCTTCTTCTTCTTCTTCTTCTTCTTCTTCTTCTTCTTCTTCTTCTTCTTCTTCTTCTTCTTCTTCTTCTTCTTCTTCTTCTTCTTCTTCTTCTTCTTCTTCTTCTTCTTCTTCTTCTTCTTCTTCTTCTTCTTCTTCTTCTTCTTCTTCTTCTTCTTCTTCTTCTTCTTCTTGTTCTCCCGACAATCTTCAAACTGCAATAACTTCCTTGAAACACGACCGATTTTCATGGTTGATGGCTCATATGAAAGAGCATATGATGCCATTTCTTATTTTCGGGAATTTTTTTCACAGGCTCCGCCCACTTTGGGACGGTATCTGTTTGAAATTTTCAAACCTCAATAAATTTAAAATTTGAATACAAATGCAGCAATAAATAAAATTTGTTGATGTGCGCCATGACTAGAGCTTTGAAATGAGCCAATTTTTGGCGATTTTGGTTGAGATTTACAAAAGTGATTCAAGTTTGCTTGTTTTGTGTAAAATGCACAAACATGCCTGAACTACTGCTTGATGTGATACTGAGCATGTGACCTTGCATGGTGATTACTATCAGGTCATAAATGTCTAGTGGTTAATGTCAAGTCAAATGTCAAGTTATAAATGTCAAGTCAAATGTCAAGTGATAAATGTCAAGCAATAAATGTCAGGCCAAATGTCAAGTGATAAATGTCAAGTGATAGATGTCAAGTGATAAAATATTAAGTGATAAAATATCAAGTCAAATATAAAGTGATAAATGTCAAGTGGTAGATTTCAAGTGAAATGTCACATGAAAAATGTCAAGTTATAGATGTCAAGTGATACATTTCAAGTGAAATGTCAAGTTTAATGTCAAGTGATGAATGTCAAGACAAATGTCAATTGATAAATGTCAATTGATAAATGTCAAGTGATAAATATCAAGTGATAAATGTCAAGTGATGGATGTCAAGTTATAAAATATCAAGTGATAAAATATCAAGTCAAATATCAAGTGATAGCTTTCAAGTCAAATGTCAACTGATAAATTTCAACTGAAATGTCAAGTTTAATGTCAAGTGATAAATGTCATGTCAAATGTCAAGTCAAATATCAAGTGATCAAATATCAAGTCAAATGCCAACTTATAAATTTCAAGTGAAATGTCAAGTATTAAAGTTCAATTGAAATGTCAAGTCAAATGTCAAGTGACAAATTTCAAGTTAAGTCAAATAACAAGTCATATGTCAAGTCAAATTTCAAATGGTAAATGTCAAGTCAAATGTCAAGTTAAATATCAAGTGATCAAATATCAAGTCAAATGCCAACTTATAAATGTCAAGTCTAAAGTCAAGTCAAATGGCAAGTAAAAAGAGAAGTGAGAAGTGAATTGCAAAGAAAATCGGCAGAAGTAAAAAGAGAAGTGAGAAGTGAATTGCAAAGAAAATCGGCAGAAGTCAAATGAGAAGTGAAATGGCAAGTAAAAAATTGAATTGAAAAACTTTGATAAATGGATACTGAACTGTGATCCATATTTCTAGTTAATCATTTTTTGTGAACAATCACATCATGCTATTTGTCACAAATATGAGTTGTACATAGAAGCATGAACCAATTTTGTTTAAGAGACATTTCTCAATGAGTTTTGGATATGTCATTTAACACATAGCATATGCAAATATCATTGGCACGCGTTGGCACCATGCCAGCCGATATTTGTAGGATGAAATTCACCTGGTCACATATAAACTTGGCCCACATCCAAGTTATGGGTTGCATATTTTTGATCAAAATATAGTGCTGTTTGATGTGATACTGCCACTATATGGGTCTTCAAGGGTTATGATTTCAAATTGTGCAATTTTATGGAGTGGTGCCATCTACTCGAAAACGGTGCCATTTTCATGGAGTGGCACCAACTACTCCAAAATGGCATCATTTACGTGGAGTGGTGCCATCTACTCCAAAATGGCAGTACCATCTACTCCAAAATGGCACCATTTTTGTGGAGTGGCGCCATCTACTCGCCAGCATATATATTGTTCAGCAAGACACCTACTGGGTGTCATTTGGGGAAGCCTGGGCCACTGGCCACACAAAAGAAGTATATCAGTAAAAAAATGGCTAAAGCCAAACAAAAAGTGGATGCTGCCTCGACAGCAAATAGACATGAAGTGTGTCATGAAGCTCACGCAGCTGTGATAAACTTGAGTGAATTTTTTTCCTTTTTGTCTCACATAGTTGAATGGTGTGAAACTTTTTTTACATGGATGTGTACGTCTAACACTGTAATCTGCCTTGAAAACTATTGAATAAATAAAAGTCTGGGTTCAATGTGAGACATTTCTCACAATGCAGATGTAATGATATATTGCTTTTGTGCATTTAACAGTCAATACATGTAACTCTTGTGATGTAATACAAATAGTTTCTTTATTCAGGTGGGATATGTAACCACAGTAAAGTGTGTTATCAGTGAAGTGTATGCCATTTTCTAAGCAATGATATATTTCTTTTGTGCATCCAATATATATTAATGTCCATTTGAGAGACGCACTTCATGTCCATTTGAGAGACACACTTCATGTCTATTTGCTGTCGAGGCAGCGTCTACTTTTTGTTTGGCTTTAGCCATTTTTTTACTGATTTCTGTTAGGTTCACAGTGCAATACAATGGCTACAATACAAATATGTGAATTACATACGTAGGTACATTGTATACATATTTATTTGCACAACAATGTGAACATTGAATTGTAAATAGGGATTGCCAGCGCTTTTTCAACCGCTTTTTTAAAGAAGCGCATGCAAATTTTATTTCTAGACTTGGTATTTTGGTCACGTTTTGGTTGATTGTGGTAACTCACCCTTGCCCTAAAAGCTCAGGCTAAATATCTACTCCCATTACTCAAACTATCGAAACACCTTCCAAATCAAGTTTACCACCCAATTTTTTTCAGTTCTGGTGATCTATGTGTGGTTGTGGGCGGTTAGAAAGCTGAAACCAGGTGGATAAATATATGTACTGTATTTCCTCGAAATACCCCCCCTCGTTTGAGGAAATACTTTAACTCCTCCCTACTCTACATCAATGGGGGGGAAGTGCAGCTACTCACTGCAGGGTGGGATACCATATATTTTACATCAAAAGTTAAATAAAGAATATCAAAATTTTGAAAAATGCCGCATGTCGATTAAGAAAAGTGACATCGTTCGAACTCTACCCCTATCCATTGATCCTCTTATTAAACTAAAAGAAACGATGTTTTCCCAAGTATTTACCAAAATGGTCGTTAAACATACGTTTTTCCCAACCCTACACGTAGAACACATCCGAAAGAAAGGAACGGCTAGCGCTATGTATTCCCGGTCCCATAAAAGCTGTTGGCATGCCAATGTTGTTGTTCTTGTTCTTGTTCAGTCATTTTAAAATATGCAATAACTTCTCAGTAACACAACGAATCTTCATCAGTAATGGCTCATGAATCAATTTTTTCTCTCATCACATACCATTGCTTGTGTTTGCAATTTTAAAATGTGTTTACATGTATTTTCTTAACACATCACTGCCTGGTAGTTGTCATTGTGTTTATTACACAATCTTACACAAGTTGGTATCTAAATATCAGTCCTTATCCCATGATAGACACGTTTTCGTTTGTCATCGTCAACGATCGAGAAAACACAGAAACCCATTGAGTTTCTGTGTTTTGTTTTACACAGAAACTCACAAATTTTAAAAACTCAAAGCTCAAATTATTTTTTTTGGAGAACACAGAAAAAGAAAACGCAACAAATTTTTTTGTGTTTTTCATCAAAGTGATTGAACATTGAAGGCACATGATTACAGTTGGAATAAACAACATTATGTATACTTGTATACTCCATTTACTTTACACCTTGCACGCGTGGTTCCCGCTGGAAGTGTGCCAACGATGGTTAACGCGTGCTACTTTCATAAAAAGATGATAAAATTGATTGTTGTTATAATCTTATTCATTAACATATTCACATCGATGAATTTTTTCATCTTTTTCGGAAAATCGCATGATTTTATAATCATTGGCACGCTTCCAACACAAGACATAATTCAGTGCGAGGGCAGAGTATCATGTCCGCCGAGTATATGGATAAATACCAAATTTGTTTGAATAGTTCTCCCCTTGAATGACGAGTGAGTGAGAGTGAAGAGTGAGTTCTAAGACGAGTGAGGAAATAATAATTCCCTTTAAGAGATTCTATCAATTTGTTGTGCCCAACATTAACAAAAATGACATGTTTTTGTGTTAATGAAGCGTATTTTGTGAACTGAGTTGATAGAATTATGTTTGAAAATTGTAACGAAATAATAATTTTCCCCTTGAATAATTTCCGCTCTAATAAATAGCCCCCCCCCCCCTTAAAAGTCTGACAAAATAATAATTCCACAGGGGCAATATTCAAGCAAATATGGTTAGAGAATTATTAGATTTCAATAAACGTGTATACCTATTAGGTATGCACTCTAGCATAGCAACTCATTTTCACTTTAAAGAAATCACTGTGAAATCTCCATCCTCATTCCTCAACACATTTCAGCAATATTCATACCACATTCATAAAGAATGGAAGAAGATTATGAATACCTTAATGCTTCATCAACATGTTTTGAATACGACGATGAATTCCAAAGGAGAATAACAAAGCTGATTTGCAATGTGATTATTGCCACACCGTTGCTCCTTTTTGGTATTATTGGGAATTTCGCCGCTGCTGTGCTCTTTACCAGGTTTGTCTCTTTATCCTTTCTCACTTTCGAGACTCAAACTTTTTGCAGAGACCTGTACCTACCTACTTCAGAAAGTTCCCGCTGTCTGGCATCAGCATACTTAACGCGGCACTGGCAATTTATGGAACATTGTTGTCATTCGTGTGCCTCCTGTTCAATGTATTTTACACCTACAGCACATACTTCATGTGGACTAAAATGTACCATATATACATGCGCAATTATTTGGTGCTGGTGCCAATATTACAGTGGTTATTTACTGGAGAAACCTATATGACATTGGTTGTGGTTTTTGGAGGGCTGCTTTCTGTACTGTGTGCTAAACTCCAGAGGTGCATTTTTATACCTGTTCCTTTTATACTTAATGTGAGCATTGGTGGCCCCCACACAGAAACACAGGAGACAGAGAAGCAAGATTACCGTATTTCCTTGAAATACCCCCGGGGGTGATTGTTTCAGAGTGAGAATTTTGACGTGGGGGGATTAAACGAGGGGGGTATTTCGGGGGGGGGGGGCTTATTATCTCGCCAGAAATTTTTGAACTTCCCATACTAATTTGTTGTTTGTGACGTACGCAGTCGTCGAAAACCGCAACAATAAGCACCATGTATAAGAGTCTATAGACTTAAATAAGAATGTAGATGGTATCAAACAGGTGTTAACGTAACATAGTCATTGTTTTTAACCTCTGTTCTGCATTGCGTGGATCACAAACTAGCTTTTGTTATTTAGATTCCCTTTACACTCAAAATGGGGGCTATTTCGATGGGAGGGGGGGGGCTAATAAATCCATAGTGCCCATTTTGAGGGGGTACTTCGAGGGGGGTATTTATAGAGGGGGTATTTTGAGGAAATATGGTGATCATTAGTCAACTGAACGTTGATTTGAGACATTTGGTCAATTTTGGGTTGGTGGGCGGAGCTTAGGCCGCCATTTGCATTTTTTGCTAGTATGAACATTTGCAAAAGCATTTATATCAAATACAAAAAGTGAAAAATGATGCAGGATGTTATTTCCTGAGCTTCCACATTCTTCGACTTCAATCCACTCAACATTTCCTCTTTCTCTCATGCAGATCTATTGGCAGTAAGGCGGCCCTGGTGGCAATCCCAGACCCTTTAAAACGTCAAATGTCATGCAACGTGTCAAAAGTTGTGTAAAATATGATGTAAAACATGTGTTTGCTATTTACCAGTGCATTTTGCCACAGTTGTTAAAATGTATTTACATTTACTTGAAAACTACATATACTCACATACTTTGTAGATACATATACATTTACTTTTAAAAAGTACCCGTACTCACATGTACACATACTTTTGAAAAGTACATGTTTACAGAAAATGTATTTTTTGTCACTAAAATAGCAATTTTTTGTTGCTAAAATAAGAATATCTTGAAGAAATCATATTAGTTTTCAGAATAAATATTTAAAAAATCTCTAAAAAAGTACATCTATTATGCCTTCCAGTGTAAAAATCGCTCTCATGTGTGAAAAAGTATAAACATTTACATTTTCCATGAAAAACTACCCACTTATACATATTCTATGATGAAAAGTACTCCTTTTACATTTTCCCAGGGAAAAAGTATCCGATCTCACATTTTCCTTGGGAAAAAGTACTTTACTCACATTGTACTCATGAGTACGGGTAAAAAAGTATTTTACATTTTCTGTATAACGGTGTGAGTAAAAAAAGTATTTTACTATACATATAAGTAGGTACTTTGAAAAAAGTTCAATATTTATAACAACTCTTCATTTTGCATGACTTTGTACACTTTGCATGACATTTGACCTTCTACCGGGCATTTTAAACGGTCTTGGATTAGCACCTGGTGCTCGAGCCTATCATCATACTTGTTGTGACAATATTCTCCCTGTTGTTCAATTTGCCACACTTTTTCTGGAATAGAGTTGACGAGCTAGAAAAGTGTCCTGACAACTCGTGGAATAAGTACATATTGAGGGCAGTTGTACAGCACAACAGTGTCCGGGATGTAGTCGACTGCAGAGTTGTGAAAGTGTATTTACACTTACCCGAAATACCCGGGTAAATGGGTATTTATATTTACACTTACACTTACACTTTCATAAAATACCCATACACTTTTTTACACTTTCCGGAGCAAAATACCCGGGTACAGAAAGTGTATTTTTTTCTTTCACATGGCTTATTTTGAGAAAGCATAAAATAGGGTCATGTACAAAAATTACTGCACAGTGCACACATGCAGTTATGCATTGAATGTAGAAAATATGGCAAATGTACAAACTAGCATTTAATCTCTAACCTTTGATCAGTACTCATGGTATTCTACAGTTTCATCATACTTTTGTAAAGAGGACAAAAGTAGTGTATATCACCATAAGAGCTCACCTTTTTTCGCTATTAAAAAAAATATAGGCACCAAAAATACTTTTTAAGAATAATTTAGGTACCACGGAAAACATTTTCATACTTTAGGTACCACGGAAAGCCTTTTCGTTTTTCATGTTTATTAAACGTATCCTGTTGAACCGAATCCACTAATATCACGAGTATGTTTGCAACATACTATATTAATGTTATGTATATTTGGATTTTTGAAGCATTCGCAAATAAGTTGAGCTATTCTATCACCGACACATACATGATACCATTCGTTTGAATGATTATATAAAATCACTTTTATTTCACCATTGTAATCTGGATCAATCACTCCTCCTCCGACTTCCAATCCATGGAACATGGAAAGACCACTTCGTGAAGCTAGGCGACCGTAACAACCAGATGGCAATTGTATTTTCAAGTGCGTATTTATAACTGTTCTTTCTTTTGGGGGAATAGAATATTTTTCTGCACTGCAAATGTCGAACCCCGCCAAATTGCATGTTCCTTTTATTGGTATTTTTGCAAAATCACTCATCAACTCAACTTTTAGGTATTCATTGGACGTCATCTGCAATGTTAAATAACAAATGATCGATATGTAATGATTGATTCACCGACATGACCAAAATGAGTAACGACGTGTATACCATCGCGTGATGGATCAAATTTAGTATTTAATGCATATTCGTAATCAGTATTGTCTCTACAATAGAAGTAATTCATATTTGCACCATTTAACCATAATGAGTATATCATAATTTTTTCAAAGAAACCCAAAGTAACATCTGTATCCTGTATTAGCAAAGTAAAGTGTACTTTATTTTTGTATGTGGAAATTAGGAAATTTTCAAGTCTCAATTCGTGACCGTCATAATACATTTGACCTACATGTCTTGTACTCCCAAAAGGAGGTGGAATACTCGGTAAAATATGCGGCGGCAATGGTACGTCAATGTAACCACTACTAGATAGTAAATTAAAAAGTTCATAAAAATTATATGGAATGATATCATAATCACCAGCTCTGTATAATAAATCTTTTATTGTAACTTTTTTATTGAACTTATATGTAATTTCATGCTCTGTGTAATAAATCTTGTAATCATTCTTGTTCTCTAAAAATGTAACATTATCTAATACAGGTAAGTGTGCTGGTATTGTGTAGATGCCAAAGGTGAATTTCGTAATTGATTTAAAAATCTTTGTATTTATTATATCGTTCATATCTGTGTATTCAAATTTTTTATACATAATCTATTAGCATCAATTGCAGATGTACAGAAATTACACAAATTTATACCATTCAACCAAATTGTAAAATATTTTAAAACCTTTTTACTAATTTCATCATCACCATATTCTTCAATTAAAGGTGTATTGTACTGTCTGTGAATAATGAAATGAAAATTACTGTTTACAGAAAGCGGTTGTACAAAATACCTCAACGTCAAAGTTGTAGTTAATTTTTTAACCAAGTAGGAAAATATATTTAGCGGTATCAATCGTAACGTAGTTAATTCACCCAATAATTGTAATACAGGCATGTTATGTGAAACTTTTCTATCAAAGTTTATTTTTATAGAGTTTTCTTTAGGTAATGTATTTATATTGGATAGAAAATCTTCATTTAACATTGGATTGCGATTAAAACAGGTACTATATTTTGAAACACTCCATTTTTGTTTCAAATAACTTTTTTTCCTTATAGTTCCGAGCCTCATGGATTGCATGTCATACCCCATCTGAGAATATGAATGCAATTTATGATACATCTTCTGTCATATATTTATATTCTTCACAATCTTTTAAGCGTATAATGTTCAAAGATTTACGTGTATACTTATATAACACCAAAAATGTTTCAATGTTTTCATCTTCGAGTAAGACGTTATCAACGTTTTCTGTTTTTTCCTTTTTATCTGCTAATCTCCTACACATGAAGTTTATTGCACATGACTTTGTATTGAATTGAATAATTTTTGGATTTTTTAAATATTGTTGGAAAACGTTGATACGTTCATTATCATTTTTATTGAATATTTCATCCCAATTAATTTCAATTAAATATCCTTCATATTTGTCATCAATCCCGTGGTTTGATGTAATAAATCTTTTTAGTTCTCTCAATATTTTTCCCTTTTTATTGTCGCTCATATCTATAAAGTTGGTTGGTTCATCTTAATTAACGTAATCGATTGAAACATCTTTTAATTGGAATTTATATATACAATGGAATCTGTAGGATGAGTCACAAAAATCAAATGGTCTATTTAACATATATTGAGATGCTGCTTCATAAGAATCAAATATTTTATTAGAAAGTCCTAAAGTTGGGTGACATTTTTCAACTATAGTATCTAATTTTCGCAGTTTTTCAATCTCATTTTTACTAGTAGAGTACACTTCTGGGACAATCATAACAGACAATACGTAAAAGCACTTGTTTTCATGTTTTTCTAGCATTCTTTTTGAAATTTCAGCTTCCAGTTTTTCACGACGACCGTGTGATTGTCCCATGTCTGAAGTATCAAAGTGATGAAGTTACGCTGTCACTAGAAGAACATGTGTAGTCGATATCAGATGTTTCTTCATCATTGAACCAAGTGAATATAAATAATGGATTCCGCAAGTTTAAGTAAAAGTTCATATCCTTGACTAAAAATGACAACAGAGCTAATCTTGAGTTACTGTTTTCATCCCTTTTTTCTATATAGAAAAATACTCTAATTTTTATGGTTCTATCTTTATGTTTACAAATGTTAATTACTTTTCCTAAAGGCTCTTTTCTAACATGAGTTCTCAATAATACATCTAGTTTTAATGAATTGGGTAATATTCTACATGCATCTCTTATTCTTACTGCCAAACGACTCATTGAAATTTTCACTGGTATATTATATAAAGTAAAAGTATCAATTTGTACGTGGTAAGGGTTATTGTAAAAGAGATCAGTGTAATCTGATCCCCTTACTTGACTATGAACAAATATATCTCCGCTTAACGTGAGCATCTCAATCTCAATATCTCTCACTGGTACGTATGGCAGCATCTGGAAGTATGTTTTTCTTATAAACCAAGTTTACTCAATTTTTCCAAAAAATCTAACCGTTAAAGGACGACCTTGTTATTTTGGTGTCAGTTGACCGAAAATGTGTGGCTCTCAATATTATTGTTTTGTGAATTTGTATTCAAGTGAATTGATCTTTGCATTGTCTACCCATCTTTTATACTGCCTGACGTATAGATTGATAACACACCGACCTACTAACCTACTGACATACTGACCTACTAACCCAATGACCTACTGACCTACTGACCTATTGACCTACTGACCTACTGACCTACTAACCCAATAACTTACTAATTCAATTACCTACTAACCTAATTTTTATTAAACATGATTGACCTAGTGACCCATTTTTGTGTAGTCTGCAACATATAAAATCAGCCCACTGCATGTAGACACAATCAAATGAAAACAATTTTCATCCAAAGATGGACAAATATAGCGAATACAAACTGGTAGATAGCCCACCACCTCCTGCACAAGATCAACACTCTGTTGAATTTTCTTCAGATGAGTTGAATGAAGATGATGACGTTGTACAACAGCATGAAATACCAGAAGAAGTAAATTTGAATTCTCATTACGAGTATTTAAAAAATAACATAAGAGATATGGAAGAGCATGAACCGCTTTGGCAAAAATATTTCAAAATCGAAGAACCTTGGTTAGAAAAAAATGGTAAATTTTATACAAATTATTACGTGTACAATGTAAAATTTGTTAGCCATTTAGAAGACAAAGTAAATGACCCTATAACGTTTTTGGAGTATATTTTAGCAAAGTGCCTGGAAAAAGTGTACATAGATTTTTTTACAGATCAAGGAGAAGATGAAAATAAAAAATTATATATAGGTATAAAGGTAATGTCAAAAAGTTTTGATCGTGGATACATATTGTCTAAAATCACCCATATACAACATGTTTCAATAGAATCAATATTAAACAGAGTGGAAATGATCTTTCAATCAGCCAGCTTAGAGGAAGATAATTTACTTAACGGTTTTTCAGTAAACATTACTACAGTGGAGAAGAAAGATATGATTGCTAAAGGGTTTAATTCATTAACAAAGCTTTTACCAGATATCCAAAGTAAAATTAATTATCACAGGCGTGCACTTTATAACCCACCTAGTATAAATTCATTGACTAATCAATGTTTAGACATATGTATATTCATGGGGCGTCAAAATATAATTGCAAATTTATACAAAAAAAATAACTTTTTTAAAAGATTTAAAAGGAGAAGTAAAAGTGGAAAATTCAACATGTTAGAAAGACATGTCAACCATTTTATTGCATATGCTACACTTCATTTTAAATATGATAAATGTAAAAATGAATTGAATTCAAATGTAAAAATTTTGATGAAAGCTATAAATAGTTTTCCACCTGTGCTGAAACAATTGAGATATGGATGTAGAGTGTGGTCTATACAAAATGGTGGTCTGGAACTTATTTTGGAAGAAGCATCAAATAAAAACGTAGCATGGATTGATTTGTTACACGATAAAGATCACGTTGTTTTAATTAGATCAATTAGTACTTTAGCAAATTGTTATCGTGTAACAGATTGTTGCAATAAAATAATGTTTAATAAAGACACCCTATGTAAGTGTGCCAAGTCCACTTGTCCAATGTGTTACGCATCATCAATATGCCCAATCGAGAAAGGTAAGAATACAATAGTATGTGATTTGTGCAATAGGTTTTTTTATAATAAACAGTGTTATGAAAATCATTTAAAAAATGTTTTTCCAGATAAATCAAATATACCTATAACAAGGATTTATGATTCAGACAACACATCTGAAGAAGAAGGTATTAGTGTAGATGAAATGGATATTAAAAAATCAAGTGGCGACACAGACCCATCTTGTAAACCTCTTACAGTTTGTCAGTGTGTACAATTTTGTTTAGAATGCAACAAAAAAATAATAATGTGTCAAAATCATGAAAATTGCGGATTTACTAAATGTATATATTGTAAGGAATATATTCCGAAAGAGAAGAATTTTAGGGATCACCAATTTGAATGCTATTTTCAAAAACCCATACCTTTTGAATTTAAAAATCCAGGCAGACGGTTTGAGTTAATCTTTTATGATACTGAAACTTTTCAAAAACCTATGAATATAAGTGAAGGTAATCAAGTCTTTGATGGTAAAGTGTCGTCAAGTGGGTCGTCAAAAAATGGTGTTGTACGTATGGTGCATTCGACTTATGCAATTTATTGCGTTAAAAGGTGTAATAATTGTTTATTTGAAATTAATGCATGTGAATCATGTTTAACGTGTGTGCAGTTTTTTTATGGTTTAAATGCTATTCAAGATTTTTATTATTTTTTGATGGATTATAAAAAACATTCAAATTTAACGGTTATTGCACACAACTTGAGTTTTGATCTTTGCGAAATTTTAGCCCTTTTTATAAGGAATGGACAAATACCAAGTATACTATTGTCAAATGCACGTAGGATTTTTTATATGAAATTGAATAGTAAAATAAGCTTTTTATGTTCATTAAAGTATTTTCCAATGAGTTTGTCGCAGGTTGGAGCGGCGTTCAACTGCAATGTTCGCAAAGGTAATTTTCCACATGGTATTATTACCATGTACAATTTGAACAGCGTTTATGAAACGTTACCATCTCTGGAATATTACGATTATGAAAATATGAAACTTGACGAAAGGAATACCTTTTTGGACTGGTATGAAAAAAATAAAACAAACGAGTTTGACATCAAAAAAGAATGTTTTGAGTACATCAAGTCAGATGTTTTGGTTTTAGAAGAAGCATTTTGCAAGTTTTCCAAAGAAATTTATCAACATTTTAATATTATTCCACATTTGAACTCTAAAAGTTTGAGTTCTTTAGCAAACTTTATATGGAAATGTCAACATTTGGATCCTTACACAATTGTACATACACCACCCCATAATAGTTTTAGCATAGCGGATAATCAATCCATATGGGCGATAAGAAGTATAATCGCCTTGTCAAAATATTATAATTATCTGTATATACAATATTCTAGATCTCAGGGTGGTGAAAAAATTATACCGTGCTATGACAATCAATTTAACGTTTTGAGAAACTTTAAAGTGGATTGCGTTGTTTATAAAGACGCAGAGAAAAATGAAATTGATTTCTTTATTGAAATGCTAGGATGCCCTTTTCATGGATGTAAATCTTGTTTCAAATCTAGATATGCAAAGTTTTGACAATCTCATTTATCACATAAAGAAAATTACGATTATACCATGCAAAGAATTGGTATGATTGAAAGAGAGACGGGAAAACGCGTGGAAAAATGGTGGACTTGCGATATAGATCAGTTGAGGAAAGATAGTTTAAAATTCGCCAAAATTTTTAATGCAATTAAAATTAGACCACCGTTAAACATGAGAAATGCTTATTTTGGGGGTAGGACAGAATTATTTAGCTGCTTTGCTTCCACAAATCCATCAGGTGATTTATTTAAAGATAATCTACCACTTCAATTTAATGAAAATGATACTATAAATGCCATAGATGTGGTTTCCATGTATCCCACAGCTATGAAAAAATTTCCAATGCCGATAAAAGCCCCCAGAGTAGTAACCCAAGAAGAGTTGAAATTTCTCAAAGGATATAAAAATAAAAAGTTACCATTTGTAGCTGGTGTTATGCAAATTGATATTTTGCCACCAAGTGATTTACTCATACCATGCTTACCAATTAAAATTGATGAATTTTCAATTTATACACTGTGTTATACGTGTGCGCAAAAATATGTGAAAGGTAAAGAGGCTCTACCTCCTCCAGAAGGTTCATACATGTGTACATGCTCAAAAAAGCAAAAAAAACTTTTCGGGACGTGGTCTGTAAATTGTATCAATATGGCGTTAGAGAGAAATTATGAAATTTTAAATGTATACGAAGCTTTGATTTATGACAATGTATCTCAATGGACGCCAGATTCACCTACTGATGGTATATTTAGTACATTTATTGATAAAATTTTTGCCCTAAAAGTTTTATCATCTAAACATAATTTCAAAAGTTATCAGGAAAAGGTTGATTTTTGTAAAAAGTTTTATGAAATTGAAATGTGTTATTTAGATCCTGATAAATTTGAAGAAAACCCCGCCAAAACGAGAGTATGTAAGTTGTTATTAAATAGTTCATATGGGCAGTTGGGATTAAATTCACAAAAATCAAAATACGTTTTTATAAAGGACCCTACCAAGTTTATGAATACAGTATTTTCACCTGCAAATGAAATTGATGAAATTTTTATAATGAACCAAGATGTAGCTAGAGTAAAATTAAAAGCATCAAATGAATATATACAAAATTCTACAAATTCTTGTTTAATTTTAGCGTTATATATCACTAGTTATTCTAGAGCAATTTTACAACGTTTATTGGAACAGTTTTCATATAACCAGTTATTGTATTCAGACACAGATAGTTGTTATTATGTAGCTAATAATAAGGCTGGTAATTTTCACCCAAAAACTAATCCTGGTTTTCTGGGTGAATTGAGTTCTGAAGTTCCAGAGTCACAATTTGTAAGCGAATTTGTTGGTATCGCAAATAAATTTTATTCAATGACATATCGCTCAAAAGAAAATCCAGAAAATGCATATACTGTTTTGAAGGCAAAAGGTGTTAGAATGACAGCTAAAAATAAGTATTTATTACAAAGTAATGAGCTGAAAAAACAGTTAATTTCATATTTTTCACCAGAAAATTGTTCGCCATATTATTTATATACAAAAAATCTTCAATTTAGGAACAATCCCAACCTCATGTCAGTTACTACAAATACAGTTGATAAAAAGGTTCATTTTCAGTTGAAAAAAAGATATCATTATTGGTTTGATAATCGTCCATATTCTATACCTTGGGGGTTTTCCAGCCCGCATAAATTACCGCACAATGTCTGATAGATATTTTAATGAAAGTGAAATTAGTTTCGCAAATTATGGCCAATCGTATTTAATAATTGGCCCAAGTCAATCGGGTAAAAGTAATTTTTGTCTTAAATTTTTGGAAGCCGCATTAAATGGTTCTTTAAATTTACCCAATACACCTGACAAAGTATTGGTATGTTCCGGCAGCAATCAACATAATCATCCTGTATACCAACAATTACAACACAAGTATCCTGGAAAAGTAGAAATTTTGGAAAGAAACAAGGTTCCGTCGTTGACGTCTTTAGACGACACCAGTTTGGCCCAAATTGTAGTGTTTGATGATATGCAATTGGTATTACCACGATGGTACACAAACAGGCTTATAACTAACACAGTGAGTCACAGTCAAAAATTAATTGTATTACTACAATCACATGACCCTTTTTTGGATCATAGCTTAAAGGTGATACGTAGGAATTGTACATTTTTAGTATTATTCAGATATCCAACTGAACATGTAGTTCAAAATCTTGGTTCGAGTTGGTTTGGTGGTAAATCTGAACAAAAACGGAGGTTTATTCAAGCATATATTGATGCAATAAAACAACCATATGGGTATTTAATGGTATCCTTTCATCAAAATGTAAACCCCATTTTCCAGGCCAGATCAAATGTATTTAAAGAACGTGGACCTGATCAATTGGTATATGATATCGCAGCCAACAATTTGGGTGAAAATAGTGATAATTATTTTACAGTATCACAAAAATAATGAATAGTGAGAGAACAAATAGAATTGTTCCAAGAATAAGAAAATGTAAAAATAAATTGGAAAAAATTATTTCCAAGCAAAGTGATTCAAAATTGAAACGTTTCTTCAAAACAACTAGTAATAATGTGATTTGTTCCATTTTGGATATATGTTACAATGTTGTAAATAATAGTGATTTTAAAAATTTGCTCACAAAGTCAGTTAAAAATTCTTTAAATTATTTTTTACCACTGTTAAAAGTTTTGTCAAGTTGTAAGTCTATAAAAAGGGTTAGAAAGTTACTTATAAAGCACGCATCATTACGTTTAATGAGGTTACTTATTAAAAGCGTTGTTTCAAAAATTTTATGATGGGCCACAAGTCAAATTTAAGTGTTAATGATTTTAAATATGTTTTAAAAAAGTTTGTAGATGAACAAACTGGTAAAGAACAATTTCAAAAATTGATTAGTGATATTATGAAAAGTAAACAATTAACGGAACGACAAAAGCTATATTTATTAGTTGCAGCAAGAAATAAAATTTCTAACATTTTAAATTCAAAAGGAGTGAATAAAGCAGATGCATTCTCTACAACGTCTCCAACACCACCTCACCAATCACCACCACCTCAACAATCACCCCCTCAACAATCACCACCCCCTCAACAATCACAACCCCCTCAACAATCACCACCCACTCAATCACCACAACCTCATCAATCCCCACCTCAATCCTCACCGCAAAATGAGGCTTTTTTTACTCCAAATACACCGGGTGATATCAAAAGCACTAGTAAAAAACCTAGCGGTGCAAAAAAAAGAACATTATACCAATCATTGATGAAAAGTAGACAGCGAAAGTTCGCCAAACTCTCCAAACCGAACCCTCAAAGCAGTTCTTTGACACCTCAGAGAGATGACGACCCCCTTTCTGTTGCAGTTAATAACCCTGTTTCAGTTAAGCGTGAATTACAGTATGATGATGATGATGAAGTTTCTGATGATGAACCAAAAATTTTAACCCCCCCACATGATCGTAATGAACCATATATACAATTTGATGAAGATGATTCACCACAAATTATTAAAAAAATGCGAGAACTTCATAATGTTTTTAAAAGTAAAGTTCCAGTAAATATACAAAATCAAATCGTTAGTCCAAAAAATAAAAAACCGCTGGTCAATACAAATTATTCAGAAATTTTGAGATATTTGGCGAAAAAACATGCTGGTCACAAACCAAAGGCATCAAAAGCGATTGTACCTCCACCAACAGGATTTGATGAATTTACAGAATATGTATATAAGACTCAAAGGCATACACGGGCAACTCACCAAGAAAAAATCAAGAAATTGATTGGTAAAGGAAATACGTCGAGTAGAAGACATAGGAAAAAAAATCCGATTGCTTGGTATCAGGTAAAATGCCGTTGACTAAAAAACAAATATCGTTATTGAAATATATATGGTATGGAAGGTATAAAAAAGGTAAGATAAACGCAAAAAAAATAACGCAAGGACTATTATCTCGCGGAGAAGTGTTGTATAATGAGGTTAAAAAATATGATAAAAAAATAAAGCGTAAACAAGTTAATGAATGGTTGAAGAAACAAGAAGGTTACATTTTTGCCAAACAAGCAAAACGTTCAAGATTCACGCGTCCAGTTATTAGTACAGGTTTATATGATTGTATTAGTATTGATTTGGCATTTTTAGGACCCCCAAAAACTAATTATGGAAATACAGCTGTATTATTAGCAGTATGCACTTTTTCTGATATGATTCATTTTAGGTTGTGTAAAAATAAATCCGCAAATCACATTACCCAAAAGTTTGAAGAAATTTTACGAGAAATTGAGGCGAGAGGTGGTTCAGTAGAGACCGTTTTTTGTGATTTTGCCGCCGAATTTCTAAGTAAGCAGTTTACAGAATTTCTTAAAAATGAAAGAATTACTTTCACACCATTGGCATCTTATCAGAAAAACTCTCCAGTAGAAAAAGTTATTTCAACTATAAGAATGAAATTGGCTAGGTTTTACGCAACTACCAAGAATAGACGGTATTACTTTGCATTGTCCAAGATAGTCGATTCTATAAATAAAACTCCCAGAAAGTATTTAAATGACAAGGCACCTATTCAATTAACCATTTTTGATGATAGAGAAATTTTCAAAAAACGATTCAGACCAAAACTTGATCGTGGATCTGTAAAAAATATTCCAAAAAGTAAAAGACCCAAAGTACAATTTGCATTAAATGACCCAGTGAGAGTGAGAATACATAAAACATTTGGCAAATCTACAGATCAGAAATTTTCTTCAAACATATATTATATTGCAAAAATTAAAGACACATTTATTCCATATACATATTATATTTCAAAAACTAAAGACGCGAGTCAATCAGAAATTTTACCAAAAGTATATTATTCAGGTGATTTGATAAACGCTAATCAAGATGAAGACGAGACTTGAAGAGCGACAGAACCTCAATAAACACCCATATAAAGAAACCACTACCGAGATGGTGGATGCTACTACAAATACCGAACCATTAATTTTACATACTAGCGAAGGCAAAAAAAATTCATGCACTATAAATAAAAAACTCATGGTACAAGTGGGTATTACGTTTGTTCAATCTATTACAATATTAATTGTATTAGTGTATTTAACCACATTTTTACCTTCAAAAACTATATATGAACAATCTCCAGACATTTTGCGAGCATTTTTAAGAGTTTTTGATAGAAAAAGTGATCAAGAACAAATTTACGACTTGATTTTTGCAAATCATAAAAATATTACACGAGTATAATGGAAGCAAAGGCTAGTGAGTATAATATAGATATAATTTTAGAGCCTAACGAAGATTCGTTAGCTCTGAATATGGTGTATGATTTTCCGACCAATAATATTCGTTTTAACTTATCACAAAATTGGGAAATTGCATTATCGTCCCTAGCATTTTCACATTTAGATAGAACTGAATGTCTTTTGGAAAAAGAATTACCGAGTTATCACATTGTGTTTGATTACGACGGTAAATTTCATTTTTGTAAAGTAAATTTTTCAAAACTCATGGTTAATAATAAAAATTTTTTAAAAATTCCATCAAATGAGGATATAATCAAATGTGTTAAAGACGCATTTCATGACGCTATAGAATGTAAAGATTTACATGAGTTGAAAGAACAATTGGGAACTTTTTATTATCCATATTTATTTGATGTCATATCTGAACACCAAAAATCACCCTTGACAAAAAAAATAAGTAGAAAACGTAGGCACGTACCATTTGAACCAGATATACACGAACATGATTGGTCATTGAAACAAGTGGGTAATGCAGTATATTTGTATAGCACAAACTCTCTCAAACCATCATCTAGCCCGATAGCAACAAGCCCATCAACAATAATTGATGATGTGAAAAAGATTGAAAAGAGACAGGCACCTAAGGAACCAGAAGCACAAGTAACAAGCACTGTAGCAGATGAGCAAGTGCCTACGCCTACAAAACCAGCACCCGCAAAACCAGCGCCCGCAAAACCCGCACCCAAGAAACCCGCACCCAAGAAACCACCACCTACGTTGGATTTTGTTCAATGTTATAATGATGACTGTTTTTTGGTAAAATCAAATGTTCAATCTATATATGTTTCAGAATCACTGAGAAATTTACTTTCATTAGAAAGTAAATTGTTGACAAATAATACTTTTATATATCCGCATATAGGCTTTTTTCGTGGTTCTCAACAGCTATATATAGCTGAAATTTCGTCACTTCAAAAAACATTATTTGGGTGCAATAAAGTGTCACTAGGCAATATATTTTTGAACAACTCAAAAGTTATTCAAAGCGTTGATTTTAAGCCATTAATTTTAAAGTTTTTTCCATTTGATTCAGTATACACTAATAGATTAACGTTCACTTTTTTTCATGAAAGTGGTCAAGTTGTGAAATTGGCACAAAATACTCAAATTTTTGTGTCATTAACCTTGAGAAGGAGACCGCTGTTGCAATAATAATATGGATAACCCGATAGCTGCGCAAGAATGTGCAAAAATACACAAATTTAATTATGGCGTTTCTAAAATGCCAGAGTCATCTTTTTACCGAAATAATATTGAAAAACAATCAGATTTTATGGGTATGGTTGGGTTGGGGACAAATGACATTCATATAACTAGACCGCTATCGGAACCAATTATTACAAATGAAAGTCAATCACCTGTAAAAAGTGATAATAGTGTAAAAAAGAAAAAGTATAGAAAGAGAGGTAAATCTGTTGTTGGAAAAGGAATGAAAGGTAAAGGAAGAAGAGGTCGAAGGAGGGGTAAAAAATTTAATTTTTTCAAAAAAATGTCAAAAGGAATGGGTCGCCGTCGATCATCGAAAAAAATGGGAAAAGGGCGCAGAAAACGCAAAAATAAAAAGTTCCCAGTAACCATTCCCGTCTTTCCTAGGTAAGCATCTATTATAAAAGTACCGATTATTCTCATTTTTTAGTTAGTACATTTTTCTCTCAAAAATGGCGGCATCTACATCAAATGTGGACGGATCTACAGTTTTTCAACCCCAAACGATATTGAAGCAAAAAGTTGACCCCACATCATCTTTTATAACTTCAAACGAGGTGTCATATTTTACTGCACCTCAAATTGATTCAACTTTTGTTCAATCTCAGCTATTAGAGATACCATTAGCGATACAACATAACGACTACAACACATCATGGACCTTTTCGCTCGATTCCAGTCAATACTACATTGATTTATCAAATGTTTATGTTCGCATGAAGTTTCAAGTTGTCAATGAAGATGGCACTGAAATACCTAGTCTCGCCGGAGAACCACCCGTCTCCATAGCTGAGAAAGTGGCATTAATACCAGGTTTTGGTGCAACATGTTGGCGCACAGTAAAACTTTTTAGTAAGGACGCTTTACTGGTCGACGTGACTGATAACTATTCATATCTTACTCATTTAAAGCATAAACTATTATCTAATCAAGACAAAAACTACAAGGAACTCGAAACTGAAGGTTTTTTCAACGATGATTATGCAAATATTAGATCACATGAAGGTGCAGGTTACAAAAAACGAGCGACACAAATTTCTGGTAGCAAAACGTGCATTACTCATTCTAAATTAGCATTGGACTTATTTTCGAGTCGTCGTTATTGGCCAGCTGGATATAGTTTAACTTTTGAGCTAGTGAGGCACTCTGATCAATTTTGTATCGAGTGTCTAGATTCAAATTTTCAACAGCTTGCGTCAAGATACAAAATAAAAATTATTAAAATACAGCTGTTTGCATTACATTTGCAGCCGAGCGCAGAGTGCGCTGTAGCTGTGGAGCAAGCAGCTCTAACTCGTCCATTGAAATTCCACTTTTTAAACACTCGCGTAATACGAGTAAATGTGCCAGGAGGTTTAAAACAAACCTCACAGCAGGCTATTTATGTTGGGAAATTACCTAGTTTTTGTATCGTTCAAATGTTGGAAGGAGATTCTTATTTGGCTAATGATGTATCAAAAGCAAAATTTAGCTTCCCACCACAAAAAATTGAGAGAGCGTCAATGTTGTTTGGGGCCGCCCGTCACCCACTTATGCCATATTATTTCGATTATGACGCCGACACGCCATCCGATATGGGCTACGCTTTGGCATTTAGGGAATTGTGCCGTACACTCAAGAAAAATTTCAATGTCGAAAATTCTATAACTTTTAGTGAATATAAGAACAATATGTTCGCATTATCTTTTGATCCCGTTGTCTGCAAAGTTGATAATACTATGAGTGATTTATTTTCTGTAGGTTCACTTGGTCTCGATTTTGTATTTCAAAACCCCACACCCGTTAACGGATTGGTTATTTTAGTTTACTGTTTCTCAATTGCATCACTACATTTACACGCTGACCGCACTATTTTATCAAATGCTAATTACTAGCTAGTAGTAGGTGAGAAGAGTTGGTTGTGAAGCAGGTCGAGGTGTTGGTGGTGAAGGTATGGAGGTGTTAGATATTGAGCTTATTATTCAAAAAGACTCAATTTTGAAAAATAGTGCCAAATGTATAAATTTAGATGACAATGAGATTGCTAATATATCCGTTGGTAAAGGACTCGTTTGTTTCCTAAATTATCCAGAAGTAACGTGGGGTCATTTCATTTCATTATATAGAATTTCGCATGATCATATATTCATATTTGATTCACTTGGTAGGAAAAATTTGACACAGCGAGTTATAAATGATATTAAAATGCAGTTTTCAAGCGATTGCATTTTTTCAATAAATGAAAAAGTTTTACAAAAAAAAACTGCAGACACTTGCGGTTTATTCGCATTGATTTTTATCAAATTAATGTTATTAAGCAAAACAACAAAATCTAACAATGTTGTCTTGCAAGTGATTTCTCTCATGAGTAGACATGATATTAAACATTTATTTATATCACTTTTCAAGACAATTCCAATCGGGAAATTGTCAATTGGTGCGCAAAATGTAATAAATGATCACAATAAATAAATCAAATCCACTCTGAATCAACATTTTCCTCCTCCTCGTGCTTTTCTTGCTCCTCATATTTGATCGGCTTGTCCCACGCCAAGTACATGTCCAAGTCAGATTGCAACTTCATCTTGTTGACGGCTGGATCGGTTTCGCAATTTTCAGCAATCGGTTCTAATACTGGACAAAAAGCCTTGTAAGATGGCCATGAACAATATGACATTTGAGCTGGTTTATACCACATACTGCCCCACCCCGAGGTGGTTAAATCAGCACCTGCGTGTCAAGGTATTCTACCGCCACCCAGCCAAACACCTAGTCAAAGCAACAAAAAGTAACAAACTGTATGGAATCGGGTTCTTGCCCCCCGCAAAATCGGTTCGCGTTAAAAATTCATGAAATTCTGCTTGTTTATTCATGCAAAATCTACCTTGTATTGGGGCATTGGGGTTCGGTTCAATTAATTCAGGGAGCATGTATTTTTCCAGCACCAAGTTTGCGACATGCATACCTTTGGTAACATAAAATGGTGTCATTGAGAGATTGAATAAGAGTATACCGGTGTTTCCGCTATAGTCGATCAAATCTGTAGTGGGAACGTGTGTTGTGTAATATCTAAAAACCATCTACACGTCCCAACCTACCATTTATAGGCACAATACCATACCACAATGCCAAACATAATTGATTGGACACTCGCATGTATACACCATTTGGAGTCATAAATCTTACATCAAGCATTACATAACACCTCCCTCCAGGTGGAATGTAATATTCATATGCTGAATAGACTCTAAAGCCCACTTCATGGTGATCCCAAATTGGAGCAAATGAATTGCTAGTTATTCTTTGAAAGCAAATTTGCTTAGGTCTTTCATTGCAAAAGTAATATGGTGAAGTGTGGTTAGTCATTGCCATCTTTGTATGGCTGGATGGTTGATAGACTGAATGAATTGCCTTTATATATGGAATCAACTCATCACGTGACCTCTATTTTTTCAAATTAGTCAATTAAAATGTAGGTCACTAGGTCATGATTCAATTAAAATATAGGTCACTAGGTCATGATTCAATTAAAATGTAGGTCACTAGGTCATGATGCAATTAAAATGTAGGTCACTAGGTCATGACCCAATTAAAATGTAGGTCACTAGGTCAATGTTTCAAAAACAGAAAATTTGAGAGGTATAAAAGGTGAGCCCATTCACTCACTTGATCATTCACTCATCAATTTCAACACAAGCAGCTGAAGCAACACGCACACACACACACACACACACACACACACACACACACACACACAACATGATGGCAGCAGCTCACACGGGAGCAAAACTAGCTTCAACTACACGCAAAGTAGTTGATGCAGTAATTGAACAAGGACGTCAGGATGATGACGTCAGTAATGAGGAAGATGAAAGACCAATGGTTATTGATAGCAGTGTCGGCGGTGGCAACAGAGTTTGTAGTGGCGGAGGTTCGTTTGCAGGTGTTTATGGTCGGAGCAAAAAAGAAATGGTGTATAAAAAGAAGAAAATGAATTACCCCTTGATAACCATGTTCAGTTTTCGTTGGCTCGTCTTTGCGCTTTGTAGAACGTGTGAAACACGTACCAAATTTTTGACCTCAAAATTGTATAGTGACGACAGCGTGGAAGTACAAATCAGAATGTGTACGCAGTGCCGTATACGCCACGAAAAAATGATTGAAGCAGTTAGACATAGACCCCTCGATGGTAATGTATTCAATGAATCAACCCCAACACACAGCGGCGGTCACCCGCCCAAGCAGTTTGAAAATACCACAGCTGCAAACAATTACAAAAGACCCTACTACTAATGTAACAAATGCGCTAATTGAAAAAGTCAAAAAAATGAACGAGCAAACAGTGGACGAAAAGAAAGTGGACGAGAAAAAAGACGATGAAATGGACACGGGCAAATGGGATAGTATCAGTGATTCAACAAATGATGAAATAAAATATATAAAAAGTAAGATGGTACCCTTTGGGATACTTTATAAATTTCCTTTCGAAGCTGTGGCGGATCTAGCGACGCCGCCACCACATTTTATAATTTGTGGTGAAGGAGGTTATCAAAAGAATGCTGCTAGGGGGTTTGATAGCAATATTGTGATCAATATTAATAACACCAAGTAATTCCCCCTCTGCAGGAATATTCCCAAAATTCTGGTTTAATCGAAAAGGTTCAATTTTCCTTTTAACAAACCCAAAGGAT
This sequence comes from Sphaerolaimus hirsutus, assembly GCA_964036195.1. NCBI lineage: Eukaryota > Metazoa > Nematoda > Chromadorea > Monhysterida > Sphaerolaimidae > Sphaerolaimus > Sphaerolaimus hirsutus. Next base: position 12,940,601 of record OZ038459.1, read on the forward strand.
TTGTATCTTCGCGCCGATACTTCAAGCAGTCAATTGGACTGTTTACGAATTGTAATATATACCGTTATCAATGAAATTCTAGACATACGTAATATGAGTCTCAAATCACTAATGGATTTGAATGTTGCAACACAAATTGAGTGTTTCCAAGCACTACGTAACAAACGTTGTCCATATGCCGGGCGTGCCGGCTTTCTCCTCGCTCAAAGATTCCTACACCTACAATTTGCTCTAAAGCCATTCCAAAATTCATTTCTCATGGGCGCTACATCACCCGAAAATATGCAATCCATCATAAACAAATGGCCAAAATCAGAAATAAATTTACACATTGCTAGAAATTATGTTGCGGATAAGTTTGCAGCTTTGGGAGCGAATGATATGAAAAATGGGCTATATCAAGAATGGCCCCAAGGAGAGATTGATCCATTCGATGGCAGAGCCGCCATTGTCAAATCGTGGTTACTGGCAGGATATGCCTGCCACCCCCTATTTGATACAACCCTACCGCACTGCTACGCCAGGGATGATGAAGAAAAGGAAAATATATACTGCAATGGGACATGCCCATGGCACAGGGCCTGTAATTTTACCTTTTTACCTTTTTACCTTTTTACCTTTTTACCTTTCTTACCTTTTTACCTTTTTACCTTTTTACCTTTTTACCTTTTACCTTGTACCTTTCTTACCTTGTTACCTTGGTACCTTTTACCTTTCTTACCTTTCTTACCTTGTACCTTTTTACCTTTTACCTTTTTACCTTTTTACCTTTTACCTTTTTTTGCCTTTTTTTTGTAAAAAGGGGGGCCGCGTGCCTATTTTTTACCCCTAACCTACAAAAACCTACAAAAAGCCTAAAAAACTAAAAAAACACAACCCGCACCCTCCCCTCACCCCAAAAAACCCCAAAACCGCCCCCAAAACTGCCCCCCAAAAACCCAAAACCGCCCCCTCTAGCAAAACCGTCCCCCAAAAAAACCCCAAAAAAACCCCCAAAAAAACCCAAAAACCCCCCAAACCTCGCAGTGTTCGGCCACAACGATTCCATCCAAGTTGGCAAATCCACGCAAGTGTGACAACAGCAGGGAGAATGTTTTGTGATGTGCAGAGTGAATTTTTCATCGAATTGTGATTACACAGGGTGGCCATTTTTACGTTTTCTGGTGCCAGATGGTGATTTGGTGTAAATAGTTGCTTCACGCATTCTCAATTATACAAAATGCTACACCGCCATATTTTATTTACATTTACACCACCGTGTTTTACATCACTACAAATAAATGCAAAAAAAAATCAGATCAAAATTGGGAAAATAAATGGCAAAAAATTGATCAGATCGAAATTGGGGGATAAATGGCATGAATAAAAATTGCTGTGCACATGCGTGCTGCACTATAATTCGAATCATGCTTTCTTTTTGCGCATGCACACATGTGTGCAATTAAACTGGAACATAAATCACTTAAAGCCAAACTGCATAACTAGAGATTGCATAAAAGTGGGTGTAAAGCTACTCAGGGGTAGGGTTCAAATGAATTTGTAAAATGTCTGGTTATCTCAAAAGTGTTGCTTGTAAAATGTCAAGTCATGCTAAATGTTCTCATTTGAACCCCATATTTATGCATAGATGTTTGAAACACCAAAAAATACAAATGAGAATTAACAGGTGGCACAAAAAACGAGTCTCTGCGAACCGCATGCTATGCATTTGCATTTTTGATTTTTTGCTTTTTGACAAAAGTAATTTTGGACGCATACTTTGCGGTCAGCCGAGTGTAGAAAAAACAGGCGGAAGGGTAAAAACGGTATAAAAAAGACCTCCTAAGTGATACCAAAAAAACAGGCGCGACACAGTGAAAAACCCTAAGTGATACCGAGTGGGGGTTACGAAATTAAACCCCAGGTGTTGCAGTGTAGACCACATGATATGCATATTTCTAAACAGTAATTTTGTTTGCATACTTTGTGGTCAGCCAGTAATTTTGTATGCATACTTTGTGGTCAGCCAAGTGATAAAAAGTGAAGAAAAACCTAAGTGATACAAGTGGGTGTGACACAAATAAAATCCAGCGCGAAATAATATGCGGACCACATGCTATGTATTTTTTCTGAAACGTTTGGCCACATACTTTTCGGTCAGAAGTGATTTTAGGTACATACTTTGCGGTCAGCCGAGAAACTGGGTGGGGGGGGAACAAGTGGGGATTGTGCTCTAATCTTGCACTAAAAACAGAAGCGCAACAATTGCGACTAGTGATGGAAAAAGTTGGGAGCTTGTAAGCATTTTTCCATGGTGCCACACATAAATGACACCAAAAAATACTGGCTCGTTACTAAAACACATCACCATGATACCATTTTTGTGTAGCACCAAGAAAAATTTCTCCAAGTGCCATGCTTTTTTCTGGCGTCAAGAAGAGTATCACCACAAATACTTGCCGCTGAAGCGCATACTCATGGTGCTATTTTTCCTGATGCCAGAAAAAAGCGTGGCACTTGGAGAAATTTTTTCTTGGCGCCACACAAAAATGGTATCATGGCGATTTTTTTCATGTGCAGGCGATTTTTTCATGTGCATTACCGAACCTAAGCTCCATGGTACTTTTTCATCACTATACGCGACGAAAAAACTCACAAAATAGGTGCATGTCGCACCACACCGCACAAAAACTAAACCTGTCACATAAACCGTGAAAACTAAACCTGTCGCACAAACAAGTGCGTAGCGGACGCACAAAAGTGACACAAAAAACTGCTACACAACACTACAGCTAGCCACACAAACTGCAACAAACTACAGCTAGCCACACAAAACTGCAAAAAAGTGAACACTGCAATAGAAGCACAGGTAACAAACATAGGTGTGGATCACAAAATTGAATGGTTGTTGAAAAAAATGACAAAAATGGTATACTCGGCAGACATGATACTCTACAATATTCATTCATGGATAGACACCGAAAAAATCCTACTATTTTCATGGATAGATTCCAAAAAAATTCCATTTTTTCTATGCTTGTGACCTGTGCTTAAACATCACGCTCAACTGAAACGCTACTCCGATCAATTACATTTTGCCGCTCAGCCACCACGTCGCATGTCACACTGCAATAAGGGGTGAGAAGGGATGAGTTGTGAAAAAATGTCATCAAATATGACGTGAAAACGTGTCATCAAATATGACTGATTTTTACATGACATTTTTCTGAGCCAAACTTTTCCAAAAGACATCATCAAATGATATTTTTTCCAAAAAATTCACCTGGATCACCACGCATGTTGTTGTTGTACCGCACACGGTTCAAACTGTGCGGGGGTGCGTTGAAACTGGATGCGCGCTGCACGATTCGACCCATGGAGCGGTTGCTGGCGCCCACAAGTCTGTTGCCGGCGGCCACGTACTGGTGGCCAACGTCCACCAATGGGCCAACGTCCACTAATTGGCCAACGTTGCAAACGTCCCGCAACTGCCCGTTTTCATCGAAAAACGGATTGTTGCGGGAAGCGTTGTGGGCGGGCGCGTTGGAGGCCGGTGCGTTTTGCTGGCTCAACCGAACGTTGTGGAACTCATCTGAATGGCTTTGATTGTTATTTAAAGTGGAATGTCAGGTAAAGTCAAAATTAACGTAAAACGTAAAACGTTATACTTTGTATTCGATTTTACGTGACATTTTGTGATTTTTCACTTACAATTTGACTCAATAATTGAACCCGCTGCGCTGACTCAACATTTTGACTCGATATTTTGGTTCTATACGACACGACAGACATTTTGACTCGAATCGAGCCAAAATATCGAGTCAAAATGTTGAGTCAGCGCAGCGGGTTCAATTATTGAGTCAAATTGTAAGTGAAAAATCACAAAATGTCACGTAAAATCGAATACAAAGTATAACGTTTTACGTTTTACGTTAATTTTGACTTTACCTGACATTGAGCCAAAATATTGAGTCAAAATGTTGAGTCAGCGCAGCGGGTTCAATTGTTGAGTCAAATTGTAAGTGAAAAATCACAAAATGTCACGTAAAGTCAAAAATAACGTAAAACGTAAAACGTTATACTTTGTATTCAATTTTACGTGACATTTTGTGATTTTTCACTTACAATTTGACTCAACAATTGAACCCGCTGCGCTGACTCAACATTTTGACTCGATATTTTGGTTCGCTACAACACAACAGACATTTTGACTCGATATTTTGGTTCGATATGACACGACAGACGTTTTGACTCGAATTGAGCCAA